>JAJOOI010035751.1:0-15218 GCA_029582585.1 Solanum bukasovii | reverse complement strand
ATATTAGTTTTAATGTTAATAATTAAGTGTACTAACTAATTATAAATAGACCAATCAAAAACAGAACATGTGTCCTATTTTTCAATCTCCACTTATCTTCAAGAGACTCTGCACACTCTCAATGCCAGGTCAGCTTTTGAGAGCATGTTTATTCCGTTTTTAAATAGTTTTTTTTTTGGGGGGGGAGGGTAGTAGGACCCTATTTTAAATTAGGTGTCTAGAATTTTCCTCCTTGTTTAGGGGTACTTATGCATTATCTTTAAAAAAATTATTGTTAATTGTGCAATGTTTTATTGGAAACATAAAAGCTTTTAATGAATGAGCTATAATGGGATTATTTAAATATCAATACCGTAATAACATAGATAATTGTTTCCAAATAATTATTACTGAATTACCAACACAAGAAAAATGTAATATCGATTAATAAACCAAGTTAAATTTAATGTATAGAAAGAATTGAGTACTATATAGAACAAGGAATATTCATAATTAATAGGCTAGCATACAATTAATTAACTAATATGTAGGAGTAAGATTGAAGAATGACTGTCACAATCCAAAAATTGATGTGATGGAACTCGTCTTATCCCACTACGACAAGTTAGCCTACAACACAGCCATTTCGATAAAATGCGGAAATAAAATAAAAATAGAAGTTCAATGAGAATTTCTAATACGGATAACAAGTCAACTTAATTAAATCCCCATAATGTGGTTGTCACGTGCACAAGCCTATAATGCAAATACTAGTACTGAAAGAAAATACGTAAGTCTCAAATGATGTTGTCTCTCAAGTAAAACAAAATCATAAACAACAGTAAGAAGGTCCATTGAGATGACACATAGATACCTCACAAATCTCCATAGGAAGCCTCGAAAAAGAAAAGAACAGACAGTATCATGAAGGAGTGGTTACCAAACCACACGGTACTTAACAAGTAAAATTCTACACAAAAGCTAAGGGATTAGACTACGGGTACTCCTTACACCCCATCTGAACCTCGACAACTACAACATTCATAAACCAGTGAAACCTAACAGTTCATAATTTACATAGCACACACCTCAACAACAACACTCTAACAAATTATATATCCTCAACAACAAACTCAATATTCATCAACCACAACTTCCACAGAAAGTCACTCACAAGATCAAGCTCATCTGTAACACCTTGAAAACAAGACCCTAAATTTTTTTGCAGAAATATACCTGAAGCAGTGAACCACGGCAGGGTTCATGGACCATGAGGTACACGGTCCGTAGTCTTGATGATGGTCCGTGGTGGCGCTTATAGAGTCGAGGCAGTGAACCTCCCTAGCCAGCCCCTTAGACCCCCACGCCTAAGTGAGGACCACGAGGACCTTCACGGTCCGTGGTGCTTCACACGGCTCGTGGAGGCGTCCGTAGAGTCTTACCAGTAAACCCCCTAGCCAGTCCCTCCAGACCACAGCCCAAGTGGAGATCACAGACACTTTCACGGTCCGTGGTAGGGCTCGTGGACTCAGACCCTCAACTAGTAGTCACCAAGTCCAGACCACGACCGACTTCACGGTCTGTGAAGGTGGCCGTGGTCAGCCCGTCTACAGTTTAAGTCAGGGTTATTTTGGTCTTTTCCTTATTCGTTAGACCCCTAAGCTATGTCGTTTAGACCCTATAGTAAGTTTAAGCCTAGAAACATAACTAGAACTTACTTAAGTTAGATCATTAATCAAAGCATAGAAAATTAGAAGCGAAAGAGGAGAAAAGGTCGAGCAACCCTAGTTCAACAACGCAACAACTTTCCTCCAGTTCCAGCTCTGAAATCGAAGGATTTCATCGTGAAATTAGTCACCTGGTATGTGAAATTTCACTAGTGGGTTCCTTTCTCCCATTAGGTCCCTAGTTTTCAGTCAGTTTCTTGATTCCCTTATTATAACTAGACCTAGGGTTTCTTGAATGTTAGAATTATTGGGTTCTTAGCTGTTAAAATGATCCAATTCAGATTAGTACGATAATATTCAGTTTATTGGATGAATTCCAGAACCCTAGCAATTTTTTTCTTTAGTTCTTGATTTAGACATACTAGGTTAGACATTTCAGTTCTTCAGTTATATATGCCTCAGTTATTAATGCATCAATATTAGTTTAATTGTTGCAATTCTCAGTTTGCATGTCCAGTTTGAGCTATCCAGTAACTTATAGAAATTCAGTCATAATGTGTTAATCACTTAATCCATTGGGAGTAGCTTAATACCAAGTAGGACTAGGGATCAACGTACCCAAATAGTCCAGAACTACTAGCCATGTACGTTGTAACTCCCCTTTGTGGGCATCATTTCAGTGATCACACCAGCATGCCTCTATACCTCTGGCAGGGTATATTGGGTCCTCTCGATGGGGAGTATACATCGGACTCCACATTTAGCTCATGTGGTTTTATTATTGGTTATTAGTAGCTCCTACAGTTCAGTCGGATTCTATTGCATTGACCATTTATCTGTATATCCAGTATTCATTTTCAGCATGTTATAAATTGGTCACTACATTTAGTTAGCTCAGCATTCAGTATCTATATGATGTTAAGATTATATCATTGCTTATTTGCTATGTTAAGTTATATGTTATTTCAGATTTATTCTATCATGCATGCTCAGTACCTTTCAAGTACTGACGTATACTCTGCGCTATATCTTCTCGTGATGTAGATTCAGGTTCTCAGCATCTAGATCAAGCTTAGATACCTTCCCGATCATCAGTTCAGCAGTATCAGTGGTGACTTCTCATTCTTCGAGTACCAGTGACATGTTTATCTTTTCAGTTCTTTTAGTCCTTTAGTTTTGGTTTTGCTAGATCTAGTTGGGGCATGTCACAACAATTCTAGACAGTTTAGAGGCTTATTTCAGACATAGATAGATTAAGCTTAGTATTGAGTTAATATCTTCCTTGTATTAAACTCATCAGTTTTCGTATATATCTCAGTTATAGTATATGGGTATTTCCCCATCTTTTCAATTTGTTTATGATTATAGCTTTCGCAGAGTTTCGATTATTCGGTTTTTATTTTAGATGCTCATGATCATGCCAGCAGGGTTAGCTTGGGATCACTTGTGGTCCTAGGTCCTAGGTCCCATGTCCGCGTCTCGGTGGTAGTTTGGGGCATGTCAAAACATGGTATCAAAGCATCAGGTTCAACAGTCCTAGGATGTCTGAAAAGCCGCACTAAGTAGCATCTTTTTCATGGGTGTGAAGTGCACCACATCTAATGAGAGGGAGGCTACGAAGTGATTTAGGAAAAATTCATTTTCTTGTTACTGTTATGGTGCGTAAGGTATGATCTAATTCTATTCTAACTCAACTTTCTACATTTCAGTGATCATGCCTCCTCGTAAAGATAACTCTAGGAATGCAAACACAGCTCCTCCAGTCCTAGATCAGAAAGTTTCTAATGCAAAATTTAGGAATGCCATTGAGATGTTGGCTCAGAGTGTGGCCAACCAGAACAATCAGTGGTTTCTAGTTCTGGCAAATTCCAATGTTGGGTCAGCTGCAGCTAGAGTGCGAAACTTTGTTAGGATGAATCCACTAGAGTTCTTAGGATCGCAAGTTGGAGAAGATCGCCAAAACTTCATTGATAAGGGCAAGAAGATATTTGAAGTGATGCAGGTAACTAGGGATGATCAGGTTGAGTTAGCATCGTATCAACTGAAAGATGTGGCTCATATCTGGTATACTCAATGAAAGGAAAATAGTGGTACAAATGCAGCTCATATTACTTGGGATTGTTTCAGCGAAACCTTTCTGGACAGGGTTTTCCCCATAGAGTTGAGAGAAGAAAGGCCCCAAGAATTTATAAAGTTAAGGCAAGGTAACATGATGGTCCAAGAGTATGGGCTCAAGTTTAACCAACTCTCCAGGTATGCTCCTCACATGGTTGTTTTTTCCAGAGCTCAGATGAATAAGTTTCTGTACGGAGTGTCAAACATAGTGAAAACAGAGTGCAGGAATGCTATGTTGTTGGGAGACATGAAGATCTCTAGGCTCATGACTCGCGCTCAGCAGGTTGAAGGTGATAAGCTTAGGGAACAGGCTAAGGAGAGTAAGAAAGAAAGAACATGAAACTATGAGTATTCCCAACAGAAATCGGGTGGTGGAAATCGCTCACAGTTTCAGCAGAAGTCTTCGACTCCAGCACCTTCATTAGTCAGTGTTCCATCCTCCAAGTTTTGGAATAGTTAGAAAGGTGGAGCATCAGGCTTTAAGTCTCAAGGTAGTATTTCAGGCACCAAAACCTACCCAAGTTGCCCTAAGTGTGGTAAGAACCATCCGGGAAAGTGTCTTGCAGGAAAAGAAGGATGTTTTGGGTGTGGTCAGTCTGGTCACAGGTTAAGGGATTGTCCTTCTAGATAGGGTCAAGGAGGTAATAATGGTAGAGCTCGGCCTACAACTTCAGCAGCACCAGCAGGTCGCCCGACTCAGCAGGGTAACTCATCTGGTACAAGTGGCTGACAGCTCCAAAACAGGTTGTATGCTCTTCAGGCTCACCAAGATCAGGAAGAATCTCCTGATGTAGTCACTGGTACGTTGCGAGTCTTTGATCTTCACGTTTATGCATTGTTAGATCCACGGGCTAGTTTGTCATTTGTAACTCCTTTTATAACGGTCAAATTCAGTGTTAGTCCAGAAACTCTCCCAAAACCTTTCTCAGTCTCTACTCCAGTCGGTGACCCAGTTATAGCTAGACGGGTATACAAAAATTTCCCTGTCACAGTCTCCCAGAAAGTCACCTCAGCAGATCTTGTAGAGTTAGAAATGGTAGACTTTGATATCATTCTAGGCATGGATTGGTTACATTCCTGTTATGCCTCAGTAAATTGTAGAACTAGGATAGCTCGTTTTCAGTTTCCAGACGAACCAATCTTATAATGGAAGGGTAGTAGATTAGCGCCTATGGGTCGATTCATTTCTTACCTTAAGGCTAGAAAGATGATCTATAAGGGTTATCTCTATCATCTAGTTTGGGTTAAGGATTCTAGTTTTGAATCCCCAACTCTTGAGTCAGTGACTTCCCAGAAGTGTTTCCAGAAGATCTTCCCAGAGTTCCTCCCGAAAGGGAAATAGACTTTGGAATAGATCTCCTTCCAGATACCCAGCCTATTTCGATTCCTCCTTACAAAATGGCTCCATCGGAGATTAAGGAATTGAAAGAGAAGCTAAAAGACCTTCTAGATAAGGGCTTCATCAGACCTAGTGTTTTGCCATGGGGTGCGCCAGTGTTGTTTGTAAAGAAAAAAGATGGTTTACTCAGAATGTGTATTGACTACAGACAGTTGAACAAGGTCACCATCAAGAATAAGTATCTGATCCCTAGGATTGATGACTTGTTTGACCAACTTCAGGGTACTACTCATTTCTCAAAGCTAGACCTCAAATCCAATTATCATTAGCTTAAAGTCAGAGATAGCGACATTCTGAAGATAGCCATCAGAACTCGGTATGGTCATTATGAATTTGTAGTCATGTCATTTGGACTAACCAATGCTCCTGCAACTTTAATGGATTTGATGAATAGAGTGTTCAAGTAGTACTTGGACTTATTCGTTATCGTCTTTATTGATGATATCCTCATTTACTCTAGAAATGAGGAAGAACATGCAAGTCATTTGAGAGTTGTTCTGCAAATTCTCAAAGATCGCCAGTTATTTTCAAAATTTAACAAGTGCGAGGTTTGGTTACAATCAGTTGCTTTCCTTGGGCATAATGAGTTTAGTGAAGGAATTCGAGTAGATTCCCAAAAGATAGAAGCAGTGAAACAATGGCCCAGACCTACCTCTGCTACAGATATTAGAAGTTTCTTGGATCTAGCGGGCTATTATAGATGGTTCGTAGAAGGATTTTCATCCATAGCCTCACCATTGACTAGGTTGACTCATAATATGGTCAAGTTTCAATGGTCAGATGATTGTGAGAAAAGCTTCGCAGAATTGAAAATTAGGTTGACTTCAGCTCCTGTTCTGACTCTACCAGAGGGTTCAAACGGTTATGTGATTTATTGTGATGCATCCAGAGTTGGCCTAGGTTGTGTGTTGATGCAGCGAGGAAATGTTATAGCTTATGCTTCCAGATAGCCTAAGGTGCATGAGAAGAATTATCCAACTCATGACCTCGAGCTTGCAGCGTTGGTGTTTGCACTGAGGATTTGGAGGCACTACTTGTATGGTATTCATGTAGATTTGTTCACAGACCACAAGAGCCTTCAGTATGTGTTCACCCAGAAGGAGTTGAATCTTCGCCAGAGAAGATGGCTTGAGTTCCTCAAAGATTATGACATGAGTGTGCATTATCATCCTGGTTAGGGAAATGTAGTAGCAGATGCCCTTAGCAGACTATCTATGGGTAGTGTAGCACATGTTGAGGAAGAAAGAAAGGAGTTGGCAAAGGATGTTCACAGACTTGCTCGCCTAGGAGTTAGGCTTATGAGCGTATCATATGGTGGTGTAATGGTTCAAAATGGGACAAAATCTTCTTTGGTAGTGGAAGTTAAGGAAAATCAAGACAGTGATCCGATATTACTTGAACTCAAGGGTGCAATCCACCAATAGAGAGTTGAGGTTTTCTCCCAAGGTGGAGATGGTGTTCTTCTCTACCAGGGTCGATTATGTGTTCGTAATGTGGGCGAGTTGAGACAGCATATTCTTGCAGAGGCCCATAACTCTAGATATTCTATTCATGCAAGTGCCACTAAGATGTACCGCGATATGCGGGAAGTCTATTGGTGGAATGGTATGAAAAGAGATATAGAAGATTTTGTGGCTAAGTGCCCCAATTGTGAGCAAGTCAAGGTAGAACATTAGAAACAAGGAGGTATGACTCAAGAGATTGACATTCCTACTTGGAAGTGGGAAGTGATCAACATGGACTTCATCACAGGTTTACCTCGTACTCGCAGACATCATGACTCCATTTAGGTGATAGTTGATAAAGTTACTAAGTTTTCTCGCTTTTTGGCGGTCAAGACTGCAGATTCGGTAGAGGACTACGCCAAGCTTTATATTAATGAGATTGTGAGGTTGCATGGGGTTGCATGGGGTTCCTTTGTCTATCATCGCCGATAGAAGTCCTCAGTTTACCTCTCATTTCTGGAAGTCATTCTAGAAGGGTCCTAGTACTCAGGTGAACCTTAGCACAACATTTCATCCACAGTCTGATGGTCAGGCAGAGCGTACCATTTAGACCTTAGAGGACATGTTGAGAGATTGTGTTAACGATTTCTAGGGTAGTTTGGATGATCACCTTCCTCTTATTGAGTTCACCTACCACAATAGTTACAATTCTAGCATTCAGATGACCCCTTATGAGGCATTGTATGGGCGTAGATGCAGATCTCATGTTAGTTGATTTGAAGTAGGTGAAACAGCCTTGATAGGGTCAAATTTAGTCTTTTATGCTATGGAGAAAGTGCAACTCATTAGAAATAGACTTAAGATAGCCCAGAGTCGCCAGAAGTCTTATGCAGATGTAAGGAGAAGGGAACTAGAGTTCCAAGTTGAGGATTGGGTTTTCCTGAAGGTGTCACCTATGAAGGGGGTGATGAGGTTTGGCAAGAAAGGGAAGCTCAGTCCCTATGTAGGCCCTTTCCGGTTCTCGAAATGGATTGGTAAAGTGACTTATGAATTAGAGTTGCCAGCAGATTTGGCAGCAGTGCATCCAGTCTTCCACATCTCGCATTTGAAGAAGTGTGTGGGTGATCCAATATCTGTGATACCATTAGAGAGTGTGGTCGTGAAAGATAATCTTTCTTATGAGGATGTACCAGTTTAGATTCTTGATCGTCAGGTTAGAAGATAGAGAAACAAGAAAGTCGCTTCAGTCAAGGTTTGGTGGAAGACTCAGTCCATAGAGGGAGCTACTTGGGAAGCAGAAGCAGCCATGAAAGCTAAGTATTCTCACCTCTTTCCTTCCTAATCCATTCCAGCTTGAGGTAATAGTTCCTCTTCAGTTTCTTAGTCATTCATGCATGAAATTAGTCTTAGTATCATGTTCATTCAGTCTGTACTTGCATTTTTAGCGTATTTGCATGTTTTTGGAATTCAGTTAAGTCGGAAATCAGCCTTCAGTGTTTAGTGATAGGGTTGCAACTCATTCCCTCCATTTTAGCTAGTTAAGTCTTCATTCGAGGACGAATGATTCCAAGGGGGAGATATTGTAACACTTCGAAAACCAGACCTAGAAAATTTTTACAGAAATATACCTGAAGCAGTGAACCACGGCAGGGTTCACGGACCATGAAAGGGTCCACGATCCGTAGTCTTGATGACGGGCTGTGGTGGCACCCATAAACTCGAGGCAGTGAACCTCCCTAGCCAGCCCCTTAGACCCCATGCCTAAGTGAGGACCACGAGGACCTTCACACGGCCCGTGGGGGCGTCCATGGAGACTTACCAGTAAGCCCCCTAGCTAGTCCCTCCAAACCACAGCCCAAGTGGAGACCACAGACACTTTCTCGATCCGTGGTCCTTCATACGGGCCGTGGTAGGGCTCGTGGACTCAGACCCTCAGCTAGTAGTCACCAAGTCAAGACCACGACCAACTTCACGGTCTGTGGTCCCTTTCACGGTCTGTGAAAGTAGCCGTGGTCATCCCGTCTACAGTTTAAGTCAAGGTTATTTCGGTCTTTTCCTTATTCGTTGGATCCCTAAGCTACGTCGTTTACACCTTAAATTATGAGGTTTTAGTCAGTTTAAGCCTAGAAACATAACTAGAACTTACTTAAGTTAGATCATTAATCAAAACATAGAAAATTAGAAGCGAAAGAAGAGAAAAGGTCGAGCAACACTAGTTCAAGAACGCAACAAGTTTCCTCCAATTCCAGCATTGAAATCGAAGGATTTCTTTGTGGAATTCGTCCCCAGGTATGTGGGATTTCACTAGTGGGTTCCATTCACCCATTAGGTTCCTAGTTTTCAGTTAGTTTTTTTCCCTTATTTTAACTAGACCTAGGGTTTTCTTGAATGTTAGAATTATTGGGTTCTTAGCTGTTAGAATGATCCAATTCAGATTAGTACGTTAATATTAAGTTTATTGCATGAATTCCATAACCCTAGCTATGTATTTCTTTAGTTCTTGATTTACACATGCTAGGTCAGATATTTCAGTTTTACATGCCTCAGTTATTAATGCATCAATATAAGTTTAATTGTTGCATTCTCAGTTTGCATGTCCAATTTGATCTATCCAGTAACTTACATGTGTTAATCACTTCATCCATTGGGAGTAGCATAATACCGAGTTGTACTAGGGTTCTGCGTACCCAAATAGTCCTAGAACTACTAGCCACGTAGGTTGTAAGTCCCTTCTGTGGGCATCATTTCAGTAATCAAGCCAGCATGCCTCTATACCTCTGGCAGGGTATATTGGGTCCTCTCGATAGGGCGTATACATCGGACTCCACATTTAGCTCATGTGGTTTTATTAACGGTTATTAGTAGCTCCCATAGTTCAGTTAGATTCTATTGCATTGACCATTTATCAGTATATCTAGTATTTAGTTTCAGCATGTTATAAATTGGTCACTGCATTCAGTTAGCTCAACATTCAGTATCTATATCATGTTCAGAATATATCATTGCTTATTTGTTTTGTTTAGTTATATGTTATTTCAGCTTTATTCTATCATGCATGCTCAGTAGCTTTCAAGTACTGACACATACTCTGCACTACATCTTCTCGTGATGTATGTTCAGGTTCTCAGCATCCAGATCACACTTAGATCACTTTCCGATCGTCAGTTCAGCAGTATCAGTGTTGAGTCCCCATTCTTCGAGGACCAATGACAGGTTTTTCTTTTCAGTGCTTTTAGTCATTTAGTTTTAGTTTTGCTAGATCTAGTTGGGGCATGTCCCAACATTTCTAGTCAGTTTAGAGGCTTATTTCACAAATATATAGATTCACCTTAGTATTGAGTTAATATCTTCCTTGTATTAAACTCATCAGTTTTCGTATATCTCAGTTATAGTATATGGGTATTTCTCCATCTTTTCATTTTGTTTATGATTATAGTTTCCGCACAGTTTCTATTATTCAGTTTATATTTAGTATGGTCATGATCATGCCAGCAGGGTTAGCTTGGGATCACTTGTGGTCCTAGGTTCCATGTCCGCATCTCGGGGGTAGTTTGGGGCGTGACATCATCATTGATAAAAATGTATAATGCAATGAAATGCAATGTCTAACGTAATGATACACACATGTGGTCTATTAGTCCAGGACCCGTTAGGGACATATATGTCCATGCATCCATCGTAGCGTGCGACACAACCCTAGATAATAAAATCTGTCGTGGCGTGTGACACGTCTCTCGGTAATAAAATCTTTTGGTGCGTATGACACATACCTCGAAATATAGTATATGTCACAGTGCGCGACTAGTCCCTCGAAATGGTACATCCTCTTTAATTTCATATTCTTACTACATTCACATAACAATTTTCACAATCATGTCTCAAAACCAATGCCATTACATGTTCATACAATTAATGAGTAGATGACCATTTTCATAACAATACATATTTCACAACAACACAATCATGATACAACATAACCAATTAATCAATAAGCCTTTCAAAACCATTCTCAACACATCACACACCCATGATTAATCACATTACCTTTTATTATCCTTTTTCATCATTAGAAATATTCAACATGGACAAGTGAACTCATCACCAAATCCCATTACTCTGAGACACATAGTAGAAGTAAATACACAATTCTATACACTTAAAAAGGTTTTAGAAATCCACCTGCCTCGAATAATCGAATAATACCTTCGGGACTTGAACGTTCCCTTTTCGCTGAACTTCAAAATCAATAAAATCTATCCAAGTAAATAGTCACAATAAGGTTTAAAAACTAAAAACATTCATGTTATTATAGGTTTATCCTAGACCCAAAAACTCATTACAATTTATTATCAAAAATCCTAATCTTGATGCTAATTAATTGTCAACTCCCATATTTTTCAAATTTCAAGTCTAGGGTTAAGTTTCAACTTCTCCAATATCATAAATATAATAATAACCATATAAGACAACACACCTACTATATAAATTAACAACCAACGTTTCAAAATCTGAATCATAATGTTAAAACTATAAGAAAACTCGAAACCAAAGCAAAGTTACGTAACAATACCTAAACCAAAAATTAAGCTACAGAATCTTTGTACACATGACATTACCTATATGCTTAATTTTTCATATATCATACCCTCTTCCCAATGATTGGCTCCAAATTAGTCATCATTACTTAATCATTGGCCACCTTGGTTACTCACTTTTTGCCCCATAAATCAACAAATTACAAGCAGAACTAATTATATTCGTCCAACCCTTATAAATCCAAATTCAAATCCATTAATGCCTACACTCTTACTACATTATTGCCTTAAACACTCATAAGCCTCAATCCTTTAAACAGGTTAATCACACTAATAATTGATAATAAAAGAATGAGAAGGCTAGGTAGAGATTGTAGTACCCGTGGCTTGTTGTCTCCAAAATACGGTCGAGTCTCTATTTCCTTTTTATTTATTTATGTTATAATAGAAATAATTAAACCCCACTAACTCTATAAATATATGGGTCAAATGGCAAATGGTATTAAACTAATTATAAACATGGCTCATTAAGCATTAATTAAAATTAGTTGTATAATAATTAGCCACCAATTAATTCACTCTAGTTAAACGAAGATTCAAAATTCCCAAAAACTACCTTCCGGGCCATTACAATGACACCATACACCGGCCTTGTTTTCATACACAAAGTCAAAATTGCTTCTTCTTTTGTTACATATATATAATAGATATTGAATCCTTTTTATCAACGGTTGACTTTGTTCTTAAATGTTCTATAATTATGGAATTAATTTATGTAGATTAATTTATGGATCTTATTCATAATTTTAAATAGCAGAGGCCACAAGAGAGTGTTGGAACAAAGTTCGCCACTTCAAGAAAGGTTTGCATACTAGTTGCAAAATAACTGAGACTTTAACTTCTTGAATAATTGCTTTTTTTAACATCGTCAGCTGGAACTTGCATTATCTTATTTCAAATACATAGTGGATTGTGGGCTGAACACATATGTACTAAGCTTTGATTTCTTCAATATTACCCAATTGGTCAGATTTATCAATCAAATATATATATTTATATGAATGGGCTAGACAAAGGTACTAAGCCTATTTATTAAAGAAATGTATAATGTATAGAAATTTTATACATTTGAGGATTAATTATATCCTATCCTATAAGTTTCCCCAATTACAAAAATCTCAGATTTTTTATTGCTCTAGGATACATTATTTTGTTGTCTGATAGATTACAAATTATACATTACTTAATGTGAGGGATATGTCCAAGAGGTGATAGGGATGTATCTGAGAGGGAATAGGGATGTATCTGAGAGGGGATAGAAATGTATCTGAGAGGAGATTTTTGTAATTTTTAAAATTTTAGGAAATTTTAGACATTATGATAAATTAAATTGAGAATTTATTTAATTTTTCCAAAAAAAGAACAAATCCAATAAAACTAAATCAGAACTGGAAAGTAAAAAATGACATAGGAAAGTAAATCGATTTAAGAAATCTAGAGAAGTCTTTGAGAACTATGTCCAACAGTCCGGTGATATATTCAACGTTTTCTCTTTGTTCTCCACTAAAAGCCATGATGAAGATGAAAACAGGAAAGTCAGAAACAATAGAAACAAGAGGAAAAGTTACCGTTCAAGGTACGCTTCGAATCAATTGTTGCTACTCCAATCCGATTTTGTCCTTTTTATAGATGCTGATAAAATGACCTTGTAATGTATTTCAGCCCCCACTACACCTTCATCATTTTATTTCTTTACCAACCTCATATTTGAAAAGCATCTACGATTGGTTTATATAAGAATAATAGATGTTGTCAAGACAAATCGATCAATTCTTTATTTGAAACATACTCAAAACAAAACTATTTCTTCATATGAAAATTTATTAGGTAAGAAACATTTTAATTTTCCGTATTCATTATCATTTATAAGATGAGATTTATAGAAACCAAGAACACACATCAAAAATAATTTCTAAGTTCCAGCACAAATGAAAAATATATAGATAGTTTTAAGTTGTTGCTTAAAGAATGTAAGGTCACTCACCACTCACTAATCTTTCGCAATTGTTCTTCTTGATAGGTCAAATTTTAAGTAGATCAATACCACATATCATAAGGAAAACTCTAAGATAAGAATCAGTTAAAAGCATGTGACCAAACATCTTTAACCCATACGTCATGTGCTATCATTAGGTGGACCCGAATGCAGTAAAAGAAAAGCCCACCCAATGTCTAATGACTTAGTTTGTAATCATTATACACCTTAAACTTTCACCGGACAACATGATATGTAGACTGTATGGAATCCTTTTACGTATTACATTAGAGTAAAATTGCCTCTTCGTGGTATCCTTTATGTTCAAGAAATGTGATTAATAATAGAAGTACCTTACTAACTTTTGTAATGGAAAGAGAATAAATTTCTACTATTCGGGACAATACCTTTTTTTCAATGAAATAATGAATTCTCTCTCTTATAGTCACTAAAATTTACTACATGTAAATGTCCCCCTTTTACTCCTACAATATCATCATCATTGTTTCTGACAGAATTTCTGAACTAGGGCTAGGATTACCCTTGGATGTACTATCTATATTACACTTATACCAACAAGGAGGAGGGTTCAACCACCTAACAATCTTATAACTATATCTGGGTTGTCATCCTTTCAAATTTTTCACGGGGAAAATTCTTAGGTACTTCTTATGAATAGTATGAGTAGCTATAAAAATAATCTTCTCATAACACCAATTTCTTATCAAGTTGGAATCGACATCTGGTACCTTGACTTTTATCTCCATACATAAATATAAAATACTATGCAGCACAATGTTGATTTTTTTTAAAAAAAAATCTACTTAAAATACTATTTGATAAAAGTATTTAATAATTATAAAACTGATCATTCTTTTTTTTTAAAATATAGTTACATTTTATGTCAAGAAAAAGTTAATCTTATTTTGTATGAAATTTAATACAAACATGAAAATTATGATCCACTGACACTATCTATGGAGCCTCTACCAAAATGCTCACAAATCCTACATGACAAGGACTTCCTAGTTAATCCTCAAAACAACAAACAAATAAATACACTATTGAATAAGAAGAAAAAAGAAAATATTCCATGAAACATACTAGAGCTGACCAATAGTTGTTGGAGAAAGAGAAGGCCCTAGCTTGTAACCTTGTCATTTGAAAAACTTGTATCAACATTGACATAACCCAATGTAAGCCCCAAGTAAATGAAAAGTCAATACACCCACAGATATACACAATTGATCTCAATAATCCCCTCACTAAAGCTTGAGCGAGACTTAGCAAGACATTAATGCATTATGTACAAATTCCTAAAACCATGAGAACATTTAAAAGTATTTGAAATATCTGAACTTTAATATTGTTAAATATTTTCATGACAAAATCTTCACATGGGATTGAAAAAAGAAATTCCTATTTGAAAAATATCATTTTGACTCTAACCTTATGCTTTATTTATGTCAAAATATCATCAATGTCCATCATCAATGGGACAAACAATCCCATCACAATCGAATAAGCAATCTATTTGTGGTTCCACACAATTTGACCATGTTTCGCTAGCACACATTCTTCGTCTTATCAAGACATTCTTTCATAGTACCTCAATAAACGATACATTAATCTCCTACTCTGATATAATGAGCTATGGAGTAAATCACAAATCAATATTGAAATGAAGTAAATGTGATAGAAAATCGAGGTAAAACTTTGTTGGTACCGTATATCTTAAAGAAGGAAGAAAGAAGAAGCCTAACTTCAGTCATTCTCAAAGTTAACGGATTTTTATTGCACTACATTGGTGTCCACTTAAGGTTATCGTGGGTTGGGGTAGCCACTAAACATAATAGGCTTATTACTTATCGTCGAAGAATCTAGACCATGCGGAACTGGTAGTTGAGGGTTTCATATAAGTGGTAGTGTGGTGGGTGGTAGTGTAGTAGGTGAGTAATTTGTTTTAACCATTTTTATTATAATATTTTTTGTTAAGTGTCTTAATCTTGATATCTCTTTAATATTATTTTTTGGTAGTGCTAA
>JAJOOI010035750.1:0-17700 GCA_029582585.1 Solanum bukasovii | reverse complement strand
ACCAACATTCTTTTATTAGTGTGACAATAATCATCATCATCGTGTAAACATCAACGTGTATAAAACATAATCAAGTTATGCATGAACCATGATATTCATATTTTAATTAATTCATCACACTCATCTGTAGATTTCATATAATGAAATCAAGTTCTTAGTTTCATAATATTTATCCATGATGGCAGAGTATCGTACTTATAATGTGTTGTAAAATAATAAACAAAAGGAAGAAAATTGTAGAGAAACGTTGAGAGAAGGTAGAAAGCTTCTAATTTCTCTCAATGAATATAATACAATGACTGAGAACTCCTTTATGTATAAGGGAAAACTAACTTGGTCCAAAAGTAATTAGCTCTAAATTTTCTCCAAGAAACAAAATAGTTGCAGTATTCAAGTAGTAGGCAACATTCGTTTTTACTCTTGAGTTGGCCAAACCATTATGTTTTATTTCTTCTTTACAAGTGATCCAAGAATGTTTCTATTAATTTTTTCAGCTAAAATTTCAATATATTATATATGCTACATATGTTGTACATATTTATAGAATCTTGTAGGTAACGAGACTACAATTGATTATTTGTACATATTGTATGGTGTTAAAGGATCTAAACGTGTAACAATGTAAGAGAGTAAAAGCTCTAAAACTGTAAAGTATCCTTACATGCTTGTTGAATATGAAGCATTGTTGATCGTTAGGGAAGGAGTGTTTGCTTGAGGTTAGATTATTAAGAAGGGTGTTTTAGTAATTTAACTTTTAAGTTGGGATTTCTACTTTTAATATAATATGAATAAATATAGATTAAAAAGATGGACATATTTGTATATATACTCATTCTTAGACAAGTACATTTAGATGGCTACTAGAATGTATCTATTTACTTGAAATAATATCTGCCACTGTCCCCCAAAATTTGCTTGAAATTTTAATGTTGTAAGCAATCAACTTCTTTATTTTGTGCTATCCTCAATTTTGTTTTATTTGTAGCACCTTCATATTCTTCAGCTCAGATGAGAAACGTAAATGATCCTGATTGGCAAGAAGAGGTTTATCAAAAGGTTCAATTATCAGTATACTTAACCATCCAATTCGTTATTTTGTTATTATTCAAGTGAAACAGTTTCTCCTTGTGAGTAAGTTGAATCTCATGCTTGTTAAACTTCAACACGTGTTGCAGAATGCGTCCCAACTTAACAAGCATGAGTTCAACTTGCTCACTTGGAGAAACTGTTTTTGCTTGAGAAGCACGTAAGTTTCTTTCTTAGTGGAAAATGGCCGCATAAGCCTACTTCTATATTTCCCGAGCAACCTCCTCAACCTTCCATGCATACAACAACTTAGGTATGCCGTATGAACTTGTTTCGATAATTCAATTGTTTTCACCTTGTTGAAGTTGTTTTTCTGCTTGTGTTAAAATACATCTACATTTCCTATAATTGTTTGTACAAAACCTTGTCATGCAACAATCTGAAATTTGGCGAGTGTTTTCTTCGGTGGGGGGTGGGGCTTTGATAGCTTTGGACTTGTGATAATTGTCCAAACATAAATCTCTTAAGTGATATATGATCTCTCTTGTTTCTTTTGATTTATTCTAAGATCTCATGTGTTTAAGTATGATGATATAAAGGTTGAAAATTAGAGTAGAATGTTAGTAAACAATTGATTGTCGTACATCTAGTAGAACATTAGCACTCAAACTCCTTAATCGTTATTGTCCAGGCTTCGATGATCAGCCAGGCACATTTTGGTTGTTTTGAAATCTTGGATACACCTTTGAGCCATGTTGAGGAATGATTGGAGAAAATTGAGACTCATTCCAAAAAGGTAGGAACATTGTTGGCCGGGGGTGGAGCAAGGTAAGGCTGAGGGGTTCATCCGAACTCTCTTTGGCGAAAAATTACATTGTTTATACATGCTTAATATTATTTTTTTATGTATATATAATAGATGTTGAACCTACTTAAACTTTTTCTAGTGTTTACTTGTTCATATTTTGAACCCTCTAAGATCCTTTTAAGAACTCTTGAGATAGTTATGACTCGCAAAATTTGTGATCTATCAAGTCACAAAATTCATATATCTTTTGTTTTGTTCTAAGATCTCACATGTTTAAAATTAGTAACTTTTTGCAATTTATCGATCTTTTCCATTACTAATGATATCTCAATTTTTCATATGAACTCTCTTCTTAAGGACCAAAATAGTTAGTATCCCTTCTTTATTTTATAATAATTTAACAATGGAGAAAACTTTTGAAAAAAAGATTAATTGTCTTTCTCTTTCATAATCTGCCTTTAAAATTAGTTATGAACTCATTATATAGGCTAATTTCTTTTGTGATCATGCAATCAACATGATTTTGTAGGTGAAATAACGGTTGAGTGATTGTTTTTATTATAAAATAGGGTTGAATAACTTTCAAAAATAATTATCATTAGTTGAGTGACCTTTATGTTACAACATAAAGTTTAATGATTTTTCTATTATAAAATTGAATGACTTTTTGAGATAATTATCATTAGTTGAGTGCCTTTGTGTTACAAAATAAATTTGAGTTTGTGAGATAAAAAATTATTATTTGAGAGACCATACCAAAAATTAACTCTATATTATATAAATATACCAGGGCTAACATTAGGGGGAAAGTTTATCAGAATTGAGATGTATACTGATACTTAAGAATGTGAGGATACCGGCCCGGCCATGGTTGCCACCGTAGCTTCGACTGTAGAATGGTCAACAAGACGTATTTCCTTTTTCTTATTGTAACCTCTACTTGATTTTTTCTTTTCTTTTGTCAATGATTATACACTACTACTACAGTACTACATATTCATAGAATTGCAGGGGATCTCCCATTGGGAGTCTCAGGTTTGAAATCTTGCTACATGCTTTCTCATCGGGGATTGTCTAGTGTAGTATCTCTCCTATGTGGTTTGAGGGAGAGTTTTACTCCGTCAACCCTAAGAAGAGTAGTGTTTGTGGGTTCCCTTATCATAAATAAAAAAGAAAAAGGAAATGATGAAGGGTAGAGGGTGGACCCATGATCTGATGAGTTTCTAACTCTGCGCCATTGACCACAGGGATTCTTGGCTATAAAAAAAGGTAAAAATAGTGAACAATAATGACATAGATGCTTTTATTTTATTGGACCACTATCAATTCTTTATTCATGGAAAGAGTACAACAACATAGTGTAATTTTACTAGCGGTGTCTGCGGTGTCGGCCCAAAAAAGTGATAGAGATTTGTAAAATTAATTGTAATTACAATATTATCCAACACAGAGTGCACTTTTGAATGGTAACCAAAAATATTGTGTTGGAGATTCATACTTCTACAGTAGTATAAGATTAAAAGATGGAAATATTAGCATATAACCAAATACCCAATCAATACCCCAGTGTAAAGTGGGAAACTTAACTTTCTTAGACAAGTACATTTGGAGGGAAATTAAAATGTATTAACATACCTAAAATATTTAACACTGTCCCAAATTTGCCTGAAATTTAATGATATAAGCAATCAAGTTCTTTAATATTTGTGCTTTCCTCAATTTTTGTTTTGTTTGTAGCAACTTTAGGTTCTACAGTTCAGACCGGAATTGCAAATGGAGGTGATTGGCACGAAGAAGTTTATGTAAAAGTATTGTTTGGAATGATATTTTTTATCTGCACAAGATTTTGAAAACTGTGGAAATTTGATGTGGGTTTTGATAAACTGCCTGGCTATAACATTATAAGAAATAGCTGAATATTTTTGAAATATTGCCTATGATTTTAGAGTAACAGAGAAGGTTTACCATACCAAGTGATTAGTTAAATTCATGGTTGTATCCCTCCCTTCAAGGTTCTTTATGTATTCCGTTTCTTAAGACGAAATAAAAAATTGAGTATGATAATGGGTAACTTGTTAGAAACGGGTATATTGTCAATTGAAAAGTAGTAATGCAACTACATCTCAATCCCAAGCAAGTTGAGGCTGCCTATATGAATCTCACTGTAGACGACGCTCTATTTAAGCTTGTCTTGGTTCAATATTATCAACAACAAAAAAATAGTTTCACAAGCACTGAAATAATTGAGAAGTGAAGTATTATTTGATAAATTAACTGATTATAGAAAATTAGTTGTTGAATGTTGTGATCGTATTAGCAAGTTTGAACCTGTGACCCCCCTCTAACCCATACGTCACAAATTCACTCTTACATCATTTTTTTAAAAATCTTTTTTTATGACTAGGGAACCCACACTCTCTATCCTTAGAGTTCGCACAAAGTAAACCTCGTCCACATACCACATAGGAGAGATAAACCACACTAAACAACCCTGTGCGACTAGCCCGATTGAGAAAGCATGCAGGAACATTTTAAACCTGAGACTTTTCTACGAATATGAAGTAGAGGTAGTAGTGAATTATCCAAACAATTATGTTGGAAGTTGGTGAGATTTTTGTCACATCACCTTCCATGGGCCCTGTACGGGTTGCATCGATGGATTAGTTTGACCATCAAGAGATTGTGGTTGTTGAAGCTGCACGGAAGACTGAGGAAGGTTCTCCTGCACCGGAGAAGTAAACTTTTTCGTCTGATTAGGTGCGACTAAGAAAATAATCTATGTGCTTCTCAACCAAAAGCATTTTCTCCTTGCGAGTAAGTTGAATATGATGTTTGTTAAGCCCCAAGAAATACAGAATGCGTTCCAATGTCATCTTGGACATCTTGAGCTTTACAATTTGCTCATTTGTAAGATGCTAATGAAGAGAGTCATGCTTAAAAGCAGAAACAAAAATAAGTTCTTTCATGCTCAAAAGTTTGCTAAGGGCATGAAATTTTGAGCATGAAATAACTGATTTTTGTTTTTGATTATAAGCATGACTCTCTTCATCAGCATCTTACAAATGAGTAAATTGTAAAGCTCAAGATGTCCAAGTTGGCATTGGAACGCATTCTGTGTTTCTTGGGGGTTAACAATCATCATATTCAACTTACTCACAAAGAGAAAATGCTTTTGGTTGAGAAGCACATATTTTTTTCTTAGTCCCAATCAGACGGAAAAGCCTACTTCTCCAGTGCAGGAGCAACTTCCTCAGTCTTCCGTGCAGCTTCAGCAACCACAATCTCTTGATGGTCAAACTAATCCATTGATGCAACTCCTACAGGGGCCCATGGAAGGTTATGTGACAAAACTCTCACCAACTTCCAACATAATTGTTTGGATAATTCACTACTACTTCTACTTCATATTTGTAGAAAAGTCTCAGGTTTAAAATGTTCTTGCATGCTTTCTCAATCGGGTTTGTCGCACAGGGTTGTTTAGTGTGGTTTATCTCTCCTATGTGGACGAGGTTTACTTTGTGCGAACTCTAAGGCTAGCAAGTACGGGTTCCCTAGTCATAAAAAAGATCTTTTAAAAAATGACGTATGGGTTAGAGGGGTGTCTCACATGTTCAAACTTGCTATAGTCTAAAGTCGTTATTTAAGTGAGTGGAGAAGGGTAGAGCATGGACCCATTATCAGTCGCTTTTCTAACTCTGCGCCATTTGCCTCGGGATTTCTCAACTATTAAAAAAGGTAAAGAATAATGAACAACAACATACTTAGTATTATCCTACTAGTGGGGTTCGGTGAGGGTAAGATGCTTGCATATTTTACCCTACCTTTTGGGGTAGATAGACCGCTCAAAAGAAGTGTATTAATTCGTAAAATTAATTGTAATTACAATATTATCCAACACAAAGTGAACTTATGAATGGTAATCAAAATTGTGTGGGAGGTTTGTACTTTTTTAATAGTATAGATTGAAATATTAATATATACCCAATCAATACCCTAGTGTAAAATGGGAAACTTAATTGTCTTAAACAAGTACATTTGGAGGGAAGTTAAAATGCATTAATATACCTGAAATATCTAACACTAATCCAAAATTTTCCTGAAATTTTTATAATGTAAGCAATCAACTTCTGTAATATTTGTTTTATCCTCAATTTTTTGAAAATGCAAATGGAGTTGATTGGCAGGAAGAGGTTTACCAAAAGGTATTGTTTGCAAGGGTATTTTCATTTTGCATAAGATTTTGAAAACTGTTGAAATTACATATGTGGATTTTGATAAACTAGTTGGTTATAACATTATAAGAAATAGTTGAATGTTTCCTATGATTATAGAGCAATAGAAGAGGTTAACCATACCAAGTGTTTAGCTAAATTCACGGTCGTACCCCTCCCCCGCAAGGTGCTTTTATGTATTCCATTTTTTTTTAGAGGAAACAGATATTTAGCATGTTACTAGATAACTTGTTAGAAACTAGTATATTCTCAATTTAGAAGTACTACTACAACTACACCTTAATTCGAACCACATCTACAAAATGCCAGTACCATGCTGTTGCTTCAAAGCCAACGTGATGCTCCTTTGTCAGATGACCAAGATATGAATTCTCACCGTCAATGGTGCTTTTTTTAAGCTTGTCTACGCAAAATATTGTCAACGACAAAAAAAAAGTTTCACAAGCACTAGCATAATTGAGAAGTCAAGTACTCTTTGATAAATTAATTGATTACAGAAAACTAGTTATTGAATACTAAGATCACATCATCTTAATTCATGAGGTAATATGTTTGTAAGTTTGGATCAAAGTCTTCTTAGTATGTCACCAATTTGCTTTACTAGCTAGGAATAAGTTGGAATACTTTGACTTCTTCAAGAATAAACATGTAACACTAACATGCTTTGTATACTCCATTCTTGTCGTTTTTCACTTGTGAAGGATGTAAAGTTAAAAAAATATTAGAAAATGATGATTTCCATTAAACCGTATTATATCTCCAAACCCAACTTTTAAAAAGTATATTCTAATACTTCTTGATTGGGCTGGTCTATGATCACATTATGGAAGAAAACCTCAGTTGCTTATTTTACCATCTACATGTTAATCAATTGTAGTCTTTCTCTTTTACTTCACTTTTAACCTTTTTATCTGAAAGGTTCTTTTGTGAGGATCTGTAGTTTGTTCTTTATTACATCGTACAGTTGATCTAATTATCACCTAATCACATGGGAATGTGTTCTTGACATTTCTTTCGAGGAAGGAATTAAGGCCTCCCGGGTTCTTCAGGCAAGGGCTTGATTTATCTGAAATTAAAGAGCACTTGAGTCAATATTCTGCTGAATTCGGGAACCTTGCAAGCTATGTTATCTGTCTCTTTATGCCATTTCTTGAATTTTCCTCCCTTTTTCTTTGTCGTGGGAGGCAGCTGAATTTCAAAAGTTTGCTAAGGGAAAGAAATAGGACTGACTAAACTGATTTTTGTTTCTGATTTTAAGCAGGACTCTCTTCCACAGCATCTTACAAATGAGCAAATTGTACAACTCAGGATGTTCAAGATGACATTGGAACGCATTCTGTGTTTCTTGGGGGTTAACAAGCATGATATTCAACCTGCTCAGAAGGAGAAATTGCTTTTAGTTGAGAAGCACAAAGATTTCTTTCTTAGTCCCTATTAGCTGCGAAAGCTTACTTCCTCAGTCTTCCATGCAGCTTCAGCAACCACAATCTCTTGATGGTCAAACTAATCCCTCGATGCAACCCGTACAGGGCAATCTTGGATCCCTACAGCAAAATTCAAACAACCTGCAACAGTCACTCCTTAAGCAGCGCTCACAGCAAATGTTGCAGAACTAACAATTAAGACAGTTGCACCACCATCGACAAATACAGCAACAATCTTTTCAAAGACAGCAGTTAATGAAACGGCAGCACGAGCAACAAATGTTGTAGAACCAGCAATTAAGACAGCAGTACCACCATCGACAGATGCAACAACTTCTTTTTCAAAGATAGAAGTTAATGCAACAGCAACAAGCAAAGCAATAGTAGACCATGCTATTGCCAACCCACCAGATATCACAGCTTCAACAGTCTTCCATGCAGCTTCAGCAACCACAATCCCTTGATGGTCGAAACTAATCCGCAGATGCAATCCGTGCAGGATTCCATGGATGGCAATGCAACAAAACAATATTGCTGACTTGCAACATGATTGTTTGGATAATTCATTTGTTTTTTTATCGCACTCGTGAACGCATGCACCCTTTCCTAGATTATGTGAAGTAATGGAACTATTCACATATATTACTTAAACTTCATGTCGGAGCTCAGGCTAAAGTTTGAAATATATATCCATCTCCTAATTTTCTCTGTTTGGATCTTTAGCAATACTTTCACAAAAAAAAAATCATTAAAAAGCGTTAGGGTTTCAGTGTCTCCCAAGAGCTCCTTCGATGCACGTTAGCTTAACGTGCACCAGCCATGGGCGAACATGATCCCATCGGCAAAATGATGATGAATAACCTTGGGAAAGATACAAAGACGGTAGGAACTGTGAAAAGCATAGGAGGCAAAAGCTCTGTAATGTATACCAATGGAACAGTAGATGCGAACAATCTGTCAATAGGAGCAGTGATTCAGGAATTAAAAGGAAGGGAGGAAGATACACCTCCAAGGAAATGTACTACACCATCTAAGGAACGAGTCCAGGAGTGGACGATGAATGTTTCTATTGGAGGCTCAAAACTCTCATGGGCAGAGGAGGCTGAATAAGAGGAAGACTAGGAAGGAAAGGAGGATTCCTTGGCGACTGTAGAGAGAGGTTGATCACCTGAGAGCAGTTCCATTTGGAAGAACTTTGATATTACAAAGCTAGCGAATGTTGGGTTCGAACTCGAATATATCAATCTTGAGAAGCTCAGAAGTGATGCAGTGTTGGGTGCACACCCACCATTTGCAGTACTAAATGGCTATGTACAACGAATTTGGGGGAGATATGGCATTAACAAAGTTGCTATGATGAAGAATGGGATCCTGCTTGTCCAATTTGATTGTGAACAAAGGAAGATAGATGCATTGCAAGGGGAAATCTATCACTTTGACAATAAGACATTCATTGTCAAAGCATGGTCACCTGAAATAGAGTTTTCCAAGGAAGAGTTGATGATAATTCCTATATGGATTAAGTTGCATGGGTTAGACTTCACATATTGGAGTGAAAAAGGGTTGAGTAAGATTAGAAGCTTAGTGGGGAAGCCGTTATTGGTCGATAAGCACACTGAAAAGAAATTAGGGCTGAGCTTTGCGAGATTGCTAATAAAGGCGAAGGTGGGTAATGAACTGCCAGAATAAGTGATGTTTCGAAATAAAAAGGGAATAGTTCTTACACAGAAGGTGTCCTATGATTGGAAGCCTTCCTTATGTAAGCATTGACATAAGTATGGACATGTACAGGCAGAGTGTAGGAAGCTGAATCATATACCAAAAATTACTACTGGGACAAGGGTAGACATAAAGAGAATAAAGGCAAGGAAAAGAGGGTTGAACAAAGGAGAATTCAGTAGGGCAATGGAAAACAGATGGGTAGGGATAACACCAGTACATCAATAGGTGTGATTGTAAAAAACACATTCCAATCTTTGACACTAGCGGAAGAGCAAGAGATGGTTGCAGAACCACTCAGAAATGGTGTGGCTGAAAAACCAATCGCGGGGGTGAATGGTTAGTGTATTATGATGGAATATAAGAGGTCTAAATGGCCTCTCTAAGAAGAAAGAGGTAAAACTCCTGTGCAATCAGCTTGAAGTGAACATTATTGGTCTGTTGGAGACTAAAGTAAAAAGTAATAATATGGAGTTTATAGCAGGTAATCTCTTTGGGGGGTTGGAAGTATCATACAAATCATTCTTCTCACTATAATGGAAGGATTTGGGTGATGCGGGGAGAAGATATGTGAAGTAACAATTTGTAGTGAGAATGCACAAGCAATGACATGTTTTGTTAACTATATTCCGCTACAAAAGGAATTTTACATGACATTTGTCTATGCTTACAATGGGAGGGAGGAAAGGAAAGAATTGTGGAGGTATTTAACTCAAATAGGGGCTTGAATGAAGAAAGTCTGGACAATTCTTGGAGATTTTAATGTTGTTCTACATAGTGAAGATAGGCTGGGTGGAACAACTTCAGATTAAGAGACAAGAAGAGAATAGTGCAGGAACAACTTCAGATTGACCCTACGTGTGTAGTACTGTTAGAAGAAGAGAATTTAAAAGGATAAGCTATTTGGCGGAAATCTTAATGGCCCAGAGAAGCAAGGCTACCTGGTTGAAGCTGGGAGATGATAACACACAATATTTTCATGTTCTGATCAAGCAACGAAGGCTCCAGTAGGCAGTAACACAATTGCAGGATGGTAACTTACAGGTTCAAACTGAACCTAGTCAGATTGTAGAACTTTTTGTGAACTATTACAAGAAGCTACTGGGTGAGGTGGGCACAATACCAAGACAAAAAGCTTCTAGTATGTTTTTGAAGAATGGGAAGACATTATTAGTGGACCAGCAGATGAAACTATTACTTGAATATACGATGAAAGAGGTAGAAGATGCTATCTTCAGCATCAAGACAACTAAGAGCCCTGGACCTGATGGGTACACAAGTGGTTTTTTCAGAGATGCTTAGGACATTGTAGGGGAAGAAGTCACATATGCCATTTTGGAATTCATGAAGAATGGTAGAATGTTAGGGCAACTTAATGCTACTGTGATTACATTAATTCCTAAGATTGCGAAGCCACAAAATGCAAGTCAATTTCAACCAATCTCTTGTTGTAATGTGATTTATAAGGGTATATCTAAGCTTCTGAGTGCAAGATTGAGGAAAGTGCTACCTGAGTTAGTAAATGAAACACAAGGATATGGTTTCCCACCTAAGTTTTACCAACTTGTAATGACTTTGTGTAACAACAACAAAATTCTCTATCAAAGTCAGTGAAGATTGTCATGGTTTTTCTGAAGGGAAGAGGGGACTGAGGCAAGGGGATCCTATCTTCCCATTGTTATTTTTATTGATCATGGAATATATGTCAAGGGCCTTGACAAAGATGGGGCAATTTTCGGATTTCAAGCATCATCCTATGTGTAAAAAGCTGAATATGAACCATCTAATATTTGCGGATGATTTGATGATTTTTTTCTAAGGGGCATGAAGAATCAGTAAAAAGAGTGGGAGAGGCCTTATCACATTGCTCCCAAGTTACTGGTCTAAGTCCAAACTCTGAGAAGTCAAGTATCTACTTAGAAGGCGTGAAGGATGATATGAGACAGAGACTACTGGACTTGATGGGATTTGAGATAGGCAAGTTCCCAATTCGGTATCTGCGACTTTCATTTTCTCCCAGAAAATAGACTAAAATAGAATGTCAACAATTATGTAAGAGGATAACTGACAAGATCAGAGCCGTCTCCACTATACATCTTTCTTATGCAGGCAAATTACAGATTATCAATTAAAAAATAAACTAAAATTAGTTTTTTTCACTTCCGTTAGAGAAAAAGGGTATATGTGAGTCATTTATATAACAGTAAAGGTATCTATGTGTCACTTTCATAACGAGGGGTATATCAGCTCTAAATGATAGTAAGGGTGTTTGAGTTGTTTCTGATTGAAAAGCACCATAACTTTTTCACCCACTATAGAAAATTTAAACAACAATAGGAGATAGACATGCATCGCACGTTCCCAGAACTAGTATATAACTTAAATACAACCACACTCTAGGTTATGATTTGAAAAGTTATATGAATCTTTAACCTTTCCTTTTCCCTCCAACTTTGAAAATGACTCTTTCAATGACTTAAAAGTGTTCAAAGTTGTATTTCTTTTTGCTACTCATGATGTCTACATATCTTCTTTGTGATAGGAGCAAAATGGTTGAGTCTTCAAACCAAATTTTGTTTGATTATAGCAATTATATATGTACAAATCAAATTATGGACCACTATTGGCAACTTAACTTTGCATTTCTTTATCAGTCCCATTTTCTTTTAAATATGATTTTTATTTAATCGAAGGGAAACTTTGGAACTTTGGAATAACAATAACGTTGTTTCCATGTGATCTATAGGTCACTTTCATAGCGTGAAAACACTAATGCTTGCATTATAATAGGTTGTCTACATCATACCTCTTACAGTGCGACCCTTCTCTAAATTTTGTTAAGGCGAAATGACTTGTGCATCGTATAACCCTTTTATGTGTTTCTATTTAGTCAAAATATTCTTTACTTTGTGTATGTATATGCTGATGAGCCATTGCAAGCGGTAGAAATGTCCAAATTGATGCAAATCCACTACTTCTAAGAGATGATAGTGAACATTTTGGGAAACTACTTAGTGAACACCAACATTTGTTTGGGGATAGAAAAGATGGATTAATAGATATATGTTTGATACGACGAAAATAATATTTTTTTTTTAAAAAAATCATGAAAAAAGTTGAGCATATTTTTCCATCAAAAAGAGAAAACCGTTATGAATGTGAAAGTCTTTTTTCTTGTAATAATCTTAAGTTTTAATTTTATATTACTTGTTCTAATAAGCACTTGAGCGTTATTATTATAATCTGTCTTGAGTACTCAAGATTTTCGTTAATATACTTTACAATTGGCTAATATAATTTATTATTAATTTTTATCTAGGTTGATAATTGAAAAAATATGTTTTCTATCAATAAATATCCGAAAATAATTTTCATGAAAAAAGATATTTTCCAAAAAAAATATTTACTATGAATAATGATTTGGTGACATAAAACACACTATAATTTTTTTAAATGATTGGCCTAGGAAAGTTCTTATCGTTGGTCACAAATCTCACAATCACATTAGCTTAGAATAAAGTGAGATGTTGCCCTTTCAAATACTACCAAATTTTATTTTATTTTTAAAAAAATAGGTAGTGACAAAATTGAAAACATAAAATGAAAGTGAATAGAATGGCAACTCATTTTTTCACTTGCATCCAATTGATTTGTTGTGAAGTGGATTTCATAGATCTACATCATTATGGAGTATTAGGTAAGATTTGTCTAAATTCTTATTTTTTGAAAAAAAAAAAATCCTAAATCATAAGAACTATACAATATCACATGTAATTTTCTTTCTATTTGATGTTTGATATTTATATTGAAATTTAATTATTTTAAATTAATATTTACATCAAGAAGTTTTACTTTTAGAAATAAGAATAAAGCATTTACTATTAAAAATAATTTCGAACTTAAAATTTAAATTCAAAATCGCTGATTAAAAATGAATGAGACAACAAATCAATATCAAAAGCGGAGAAAGAAAAATAACATTTTAAAAAATTAGTCTTAAAGTTAATCACGTTCGTAAAAAGTAATTATCTTCAAATAATACGATATTATATAAGGAATATGAAATATATCTTATTTTATGTACGGTTGAATATACTATAAGAATAAATATATCATTTAAAGTTTAATACTAATATTTGCTGGGAAATCCCTCGTCTCTTTAAATAATGAAAAAATATTTATCACTCTATATCCTTTAATCGAGTGTGGGTTTCGGTTCGGATTGTCTTGGCTACGAAATGGCAAGGCTTTTAACCCCAAATGTGGGACTTCCGGCGCCAAATCATATATCATATATATATAAAAGAGGACCTTAGGCCCGCCTACGTGGCGCCACCACAAATTAGAATTCTCTTTTTATTTTTTTTATTTCCAAAACTAGCCTTCCCCTTTCATGAAAAGTTGCGACTTTAATTAAGAGTTGCAACTTTTATGAAAAGTTGCGATTTTTATAAAAAGTTGTGACTTTAATGAAGAGTTGTGACTTTAATAAAGAGTTGCAACTTTTATTAAAGGTTGTGATCTTTCCAAAGGGTTGCAACTTTTCCAAATAGTTGTAACATTTCCGATAAGACACAATAAACATTTGTTGTCTATAAATACAGGGATTTCCTCTCATTTTAAAACAATGAAAAATCTGAGCCTCTTCTTCTTCTTCACAATTAAATATTTGTGTATTTTGCTCCTGTTGAGTGACACACTAACACCATTGTTTAAGTTACCGATCCTGATATGTATACAGTCATTAATTTATGCTTATGTTATTAAGGATAAATGATAAAATGTAATAATTTTCATTTTCCTTTACATTATTAATGTTTGTTACTACGCAATTTTGTATATAAGATAATATAATGTTTTAGTTTTAATGACCGATAAATTTTAAGTATTATTTTATAAATTTCGTGATATTAAATTTTCGTGCGAAGCGCGGTAATCTTACTAGTTTGTATATATATAGCAGATGGAAGAAATAAATGGGTGGGAAGTACTCCACACACCATTTGTTTGAGCAATTCCCAAATTGAGCTATAATGGCGACAGTGGAGGAAGGTCCATTGCCATACAATTTATGGCAAGGAGAGAGCAGCAGCAGTTCTTCTTCATCGAATCCATTAGATGCAGTACTATTTGGTGGAATCAGTTTGTTAATTGGAGTTTCATGCAGAACCCTCCTTCGCCGTACTACTATTCCCTATACCGTCGTTTTGCTCATAATTGGCATCGCTCTCGGCTCTCTCGGTTCGTATTTTCCTTCTCTCTTATGTGTGTACGTATTGTATGTCAACTGTTATATATCATGCTGTTCGCTTATGGGGGATTTGCTATGGAGTTCATGTCTACTATTTGTTTTTACGGAAGTATGTGTGCTTCATTATCTGAAGGATCGCTTCGTTTACTGTTATCATGCTGCTCGCTTATGGGGGATGGGGTTAAGTAAGAACAATTAAGGATATTGATGATGATTATTGCTCCAAGAGCATGTAACATTTTCTCATTGACACATGGCGATTTAGAGCTTATAAGCACCTGGTTTTAAGAGAAAATGATAAAAATAAGCCAAAAAATAAAAGCCAATCCAAACAGGCTCTTTGTCCCATTTGTTTAAAGTTAAATTTTGGTATGCAGAGTTACCTGATACTTGTGCGGTCGAGGTAGCAGGTACCTGGTGTAATAGTTGAGGTTAGCATAATTGTATCTAGAATTTGGTAAAAAAGGTCAAACATAACCATTTATGAAAAAATTGAATAGAGTTCTAGTGAGAATGAACTCTAGGAAGGTAATAGAACTTTCCATATGTCTAAGCTTTGGTGGGCAGAATTATCCAATACTTGTGCTTGTGGACTAGTAGAGATGTGCACAAGCTGGCTCGGACAACACCGTCATGAAAAAAGGAAGTAGAAGGCCTGTATCTCAATTCCAGTATGGCTGATAGAGATTTTCCGTGTTTTCTATGTGAATGAACCCTTCATATATGTTTGTGATCTTGTTTTGTACAGAAAAATTGGGGAATAAATAGACAGATTTCTTTGTCTTCTGAGCATGCTTTCTGTGATTCTTTCTTGATGTTTATTACTGCTCTAAGAGCATGGAACATTTTCTTATGGACATGAGCTAGCATTTTTTCAATCTATTGTCTATTCTTAAGTGTCACTGTTGTTTGAATGTGTACAGTCATGTTGTGGTGCCTAACTGTTCTTGCATTTGGCTATTTATTTCTTTACTTACTTTCCTTTTTAAATTTAGAATTTGGGAGTATTTATCCACTGGGAAAGCTTGGGAATGGAATTCGAATATGTAAGTATAATTCAAATGTCTCTTTCAAATTTCTTAAATTTTAAAAATTCGAGTATGCTTCATCAAAAATTCGAGGATGACTTAAAATCATTTTGCAATTGTGAATACCTCTCATTATCTTATAAAGGTATATGCTTGTTGAATTGCTGCAACAGGGGCAGATATAGATGCTGATCTTCTATTAGCTGTATTCCTCCCTATACTGATTTTTGAGGGTGCATTCTCCATGGAGGTGCACCAAATAAAGGTTCTCTTCTCCTTAATTTTCATTCTATATAATCTCAAGGCTCTAGTTGCTGGTTTCTTGACTGTATGCTTTAAGTTATTATGTCTACTTTTTTTACTTTGTATAAGCTAATGGAATATGTTGTTCATTTCTTTAATATTAGCTGGCTTTGACAGAAATGTATGGCACAAATGCTTTTGCTTGCTGGACCTGGTGTATTGATTTCAACAGTCCTGATTGGAGCTGCTGTGAAGGTATACAAAGAAACTGTTTTTTCTGGAAGTGGTTTCGTACTTGCTCAAACATTCATATGTTTCTACAGCTTGTTTTTCCATTTGACTGGAACTGGAAGACATCATTATTGTTGGGGGCAATTCTTAGTGCTACTGATCCTGTGGCTGTTGTCGCTTTGCTTAAGGATCTCGGTGCTAGTAAAAAGTTGAGCACGATCGTTGAAGGAGAATCTATGATGAACGACGGGTATAAACAATTGTTTCTCCGTGTAATTTCTCATGGTTCCCCTATATTTCATATTCATGTGCACATTTTTGGATGACCAAAATTTTCCACATAGAAGTGGACCTTCAGCCCAATGTTCTGTTTTTCAGTTTATGTTCCATTTATATATACACTGATAATTTTTGTCCACCTCTCTTCCTCCAATCATGTTTCCAGGGTAGCTATTGTGGTTTACCAGCTTTTCTATCGAATGGTTCTTGGGAAAAGTTCTGGCTGCATTGCAGTGCTGGAATATCTTGCAGAAGGCTCACTTGGATCGTAGGTATCATTATCTGGTTGGGTAATAACTTTGTGCTATTGTAGTTGAACTTAACTTACTCTTTTACTGCTACAGTGTCATGATCGGACTTGTGTTTGGCTTGGCATCTCTTCTCTGGCTTCGGTTTATATACAATGACACACTGACAGACTTTTCGTTGGCTCTTACTGTGAGCTACATTGCTTACTACACAGTATGTTCCTTGCTTATTTGAATCAGTTGTTATTTACATGCACTCAAGCTGCATATTGTCTTTCTAAATACTGGACGTGATATTTTGCAATTAACTTGTTTCTAACTTAGTTGCGCAGACTCTTCACTTTTGATGCCGCACCCGTTTCGGATTCTTCAAAAATACACTACTTTTGGCGAATTCGACACGCACCCGTTGACATTTTTGAAGAGTCCGAGCAACATAGGTTTCTAATTGTTTCATTTTGGACTCATATGATTATCAGATTGATTATTGATATCTACCCTTTGATGTGACATTCTATTATTCATCCCCTCCAGAAAATTTAAGATATTATAATTTGTAGGAAATAGTGATATTCGAGGATGGGGAAACCACTAAGGTTCCCCTTCTATATCTGTGGAGGGAGGGTTCGACAATGTACCCACTCTCCAAAATGTAGGTTGCAAGGAAGATCCCAGGCCAGCTGGATTTCTTTATCACCCAAATAGGAAAAGTTTCTAAAAAGTCACTGTGTTTGTGAGCAAGATCACATACAACATGATAAGTGCTTCACATTAGGGGAACGCAAGTCAGGCAATTGCTTAGTATCGTGTCTGGATTTCATCAGATTTTTTGACCTTTGGAAATTTATTCCATCTTTGTAAGCTTAACACATCTGATGATCTTTCTCTTTGGAATATAGAAGGTTAGGTAATATATAATGCTTTCAGATACTGGATACAATTTGGTTGAATATTCTTGATTTAAGCCAACACATAGATGTTTTAAATGCATTCTCTCTCTCTCACACCTACACACCCACACCCACACCCACACCCATACATACACATACATTATATCATTACATGTATCACACCCACACCCATACATACACAGACATGATTATTTCATTACATGTATACAATTCAAACATTAGATGCATATAACAGACATAACAGACATTCCTAATAACATGGATCAATATATATATATATATATATATATATATATATAT
>JAJOOI010035749.1:0-13082 GCA_029582585.1 Solanum bukasovii | reverse complement strand
GATTATTTCATTGCTTTATTGCTTTGTTCAGTTATATGTTATTTCAGCTTTACTATATCCTGCATGCTCAGTACCTTTCAAGTACTGACGCATACGTGTGCTACATCTTCTCGTGATGTAGGTTCAGGTTCTCAGCATCCAGATCACGCTTAGATCGGTTCCTGGTCTTCAATTCAGCAGCATCAGTGGTTAGTCCTCATTCTTCGAGGACTAGTGACATGTTTATCTTTATCGCTTTTAGTCTTTAGTTTCAGTTTTGCTAGATCTAGTTGGGGCATGTCCCAACATTTCTAGTCAGTTTAAAGGCTTATTTCAGACATAGTTAGATTCAACTTAATATTGACTTAATATCTTCTTTGTATTAAACTCATCAGTTTTCATATATCTCAGTTATAGTATATGGGTATTCCCTATCTTTTCATTTTATTTATGATTTAGCTTCCGCATCAGTTTATTATCTTTAGTATGCTCAGTGATCATGCCAGCAGGGTTAGCTTGGGATCACTTGTGGTCCTAGGTCCCGTGTCCGCATCTCGGGAGTAGCTTGGGGTGTGACAAGAACCATCATTCTTCCTCACAAATAAGACTAGGGTGCCCTAAGGTGAGACACTTGGTCTAATAAAACCTTTCTCAAGAAGATCTTTCAACTGCTCTTTTAACCCTTTCAACTATGTTGGTGCCATTCTATATGGCGGAATAGAGATAGGATGAGTATCGAGAAGAATATCTATAACGAAGTCTATTTCTCTCTTAGGAGGGACTCCGGGAAGACCGTGTGGAAAGACCTCTGGAAACTCACTCACAACTGGAACTAACTGAATAGGAGTAGTCTCAACACTAGAATCATTAACTCGGACTAAGTGATAGACACACCCCTTGGAAACCAACTTTCTCACATTAAGGTACGAAATGAAACAACCCTTAGTGTCACGACCCGAGAACACCCCCTAGTCGTAATACGGCGTACTCACCTCGAAGGGGTCTAATAGAAGCCTCATAGCATTCTTGAACATAAGAACAAAGGAAAATAGAGAAGAATTAAAAAACTTTCTTTACAATCCAAGACATTTTCATTAAAAGCAAGCAGAAGACTTTCTAGACATTATATACTATGTCTCAAACCATCTAATACTTTGAATACAACATTGGGACTTAGCCAATACAAAAGCTTTAACATAAACTAAAGACATAAAAGGAACATAATGGGTTTTGTCCTCGAAACTATGAGGACTCACCAAGTCTTCATCTTCAAGCACATTAGAAACCTATCCTTCAAGCATAAAACACCAATATCTTCAAGCCCTACACTTTAGTAAGAATAGGGGAAGAATGGGGTTAGCACATTAGATGTACTAAGTACGATGACCATGCAAAAACATGCTTAAAAAGGACATTTGAGTTGAAAGTCATGTTTTTATGCCATTTTTGTAAAACTTCATGAACATTGATACAAGAGGCATAATAGAAGTCACAACCAACATAGAAAGTCACATAATTCACATTTGAACAAGATCACACATCAACCTTTACCTTCACCTTATGCCTCCACCTCAAGTAACCCTAAAGCTATGCCTTGTGTAATGTATGGGTAGCATCCCATACCACCACCCACACTAATGCACCACCTTAAGGTCACCAAAAGTGAACTTACCATTCATACTTTACACCTTTACACAAGAAAGCATTTAAGAGACATAAACAATACATGAGTCACATCATCACATTGAGACCAACATCTAAGACAACTCTAAGTCATACTTGTGCAATGTGCAAATAGCATCCCATACTACTACTCACACTAAGTACTCACTTGAAGTCACCATAGACAAGGCACGTTCATATACAATAAGTCATGACAAGGAAGTACTCATAATACAATCCAAGTATAGTATGCATCATTTACATTTAAGCATATAAGAGTCAACATTACTCAATAACATCATTTAGAGGACTTTCATTCATTAAACATTAGATCAACATTTTGCTTAACTTCTTCCTAGGAGGACATTCAAACAAAAGTCATTAAGACATAGAGAACTCACTACGACCCTCTCAAAGCGTACTCGTGCAATGCATGGATAGCATCCCATACTACTACCCACACTTTGTAGAACTCCTCAAGAAACTATAATGCACATCTCACATGATGGGAATAAGCATTTAACTGAAATAGACCATGCAAGCTAGACATGGAATCTGGTGTCATGTAACCCCACATAAGAAGTGTTCCACTTGCCTAAGGTAGAACGATAACATTAGCTCGGATGGACTCCGCTAGTTAATATCCTTTGTGGGTACATAGTTTTGGGATAGGAAGATGTTCATTGGAACTCTAGCCTAACATTGGGAGAGTTTCCATCTAACCATATCCACTCGGTGCTTAGCCTACATTCCCATAGATTATTTCATTCACATTACATTAGTGTATTAGGGAAGAATACCTTTGGCCTATCGACCCAAGTTACATCATTACACATTGAATGAATGTTATAAGCCTATCGATCCATGGTACATTCAAGGATAGCTCTAGAGTCCTCATGAAAGGAATTCCATAAGCCTATCGATTCATAGTACATCATTACATTCTTATACTCATGAAAGGAATTCCATAAGCCTATCGATTCATAGTACATTGACTCATTAAGAATGGAATGCCACTACCCTATCGATACTAGAGTGTTTATTACATTAGATCATTTATCAAAGGAATGCCTTAAGCCTATCGATTCATATTCATCAAGTCAAGACACTTTCATTACACATATATGAAAGGAATGTCATAGCCTATCGATTCATATTCATCTAGTCAAGACACATTCATTATACAAGAAAAGGACGCCTTAGCCTACCAATTCAAAAGATCACATTCAACATAGCTTTCATTTATCAAGAAGAGGGCACCTAAGTCTACCAATTCAAGATACAACAATACATTATAGAAACCCTTCACATTCCATTATCAACATTCATGAGTGTTTAGTGAGAATATGCTTTCAATCACAACACATTTACCTTTTATACAACATCATCATTCTATCATTGAAATCACACGTATATACTTCACATCACATTCATATATACAACATCATGATAATACTTCAATTCTTCACACTATGCCTTCAAGGACATGATCACAATGTACATAGTAAGTAAACACCTCCACCTTTCAATTGAATCGACAATTCAAGCACAATTCTACTTTAACATGAAATAAGGTCAAACTTGCCCTTTCAAGGCTATGATCACAAATACTCAATTCACCATAATTAGGCATAGATGATGATACAATTCAATAATCTAAATCAATCTAGGCATAATCCATCAACATTCATTCATGATCAACAAACCCACTTCATAAGGTACAATTTAGGAATTGAGAGAAATCATGGTTTCATAGAGTATTTTCATCTTAAATCCTCAATTAAACATCAATATAATCATAATTTATCATTTGAAAATGTTTGATGCAAGAACCCATGAGATTGAGTTAAACTTAGGGTTTTTGTTAAACTTGAAAACTTTGAAACTTCTTCGACATTGACTCTAGGGTGAAAGCTAACCCTATATGAAGGATCACCATACCTTTTACTTGAAGAATCCCACGAAAATTTACCCAATAGCCTTCCTCTTCAACCCCTAAGTCTTCTTCTCCACTTGGTCTTCAATGAAGTCCTTAGAGAGAAGATATTTTGGGAGAGAGGGTTTTGATATAGGGAAAAGTGAATAATGAAATCTAAAATACCATTCTAATATTTAAATACTCTTAAAATACCTTAAAACACTTAAGATCATGCATAATATAAGGAGAACATGGAAATACAATGTCACACATGACTCCAAAAACATGAAACAAGCCAAAAAGGAACTCTTTGTCTTAGGCTTGAATAGGCACATAAAGGAAGAGCTAAGTATATTGGAACTCTCAACAACCTTACTACTCAACATACTATCCCCAACTTAGGAGTAAACCCAACTAAGATCAACATGAACACCACAAGGGAACCTTAATCAAGACATCCACAACTTACAAGAAGCCATCAACATACTGGTACTTTTAAACTAGGAAGGTCCTCATTAAGCACTCTTGCTCACCATCAACCTTACCACATCACTCAAGGTCTCATATGAGTCTACTACACCGGGTCTTAAACTCCTCAACTCACTACACTTCATAAGGTGAGAACATCAATCAAGCCTAACTCAATAACATCAAGGACACTCAAAGGCCTTACCATCTAAGCACATCATCCCCCACTTGGGAGAAGGCTTATACTAGCTCTTTCAAACTTCACTTCTTTCCACTCTAAGGTCGGAGTAAAACATCACTAAACCTTCATACTCATCACACCTAGGCATTCCTAAAAACACCACATTTCATCAACTCTTTCAACATACCTAAAAACTCAACATTACCTTCTACCAACAACACACATAACCACTAAGCAACTCATTCATACTAAAGTCACACCACAAACTATCATCTCACATCTATCAAGTCACATAGCCATAATTGGTATCACAACCAACCTATTCTCTCCCTCAACCCTTGTAACACACTCCTTTCAAGTGGTCAAACACTAAAGACCATCACATAATGAATAAGGGAAAGACATTATAGAGTTAAACTCTATGGCACGACTTGAAGAGTGAAGAAGTGAAATTTTCTTAACACCCAATAGCCTTCTATTCATAATGTGGTGCGCTTCACATTATGAACAAGACTCTACTATATGTGGATTGAGACATCCTAAGACCATTCCAAAATCTCATGCTCTGATACAATGTTTGTCACGACCCGAGAGCACCCCCTAGTTGTAACACGACGTACTCGACCCCGAAGGGGTCTAATACAAGGCTCATAGCATTCTTGAACATAAGAACATAGAAAAATAGAGAAGAATTAAAAAACTTTCTTTATAATCGAAGACATTTTCATTAAAAGCAAGTGGAACACTTTCTAGACTTTATATACTATGTCTCAAACCATCTAATACTTTGAATACAACATTGGTACTTAGCCCATACGAAAGCTTTAACATAAACTAAAGACATAAAAGGAACATAATGGGTTTTTTCCTCGAAACTGTGAGAACTAACCAAGTCTTCATCTTCAAGCACCTTAGAAACCTATCCTTCAAGCATGGAACAACAATACCTTCAAGCCCTACACTTTAGTAAGAAAACGGGGAGAATGGGGTTAGCATATTAGATGTACTAAGTACGATGACCATGCAAAATCATCTTTAAAAAGGACATTTGAGTTGAAAGGCATGGTTTTATGCAATATTTGAAAACATTCATGAACATTGATACAAGAGGCATAATAGAAGTGACAACCAACATGCCAAGTCACATAATTCACATTTGAACAAGATCACCTATCAACCTTTGCCTTAACCTTGAGCCTCCACCTCAAGTTACCCTTAAGCTATACCTTGTGCCATGTATGGGTGGCGTCCAATACAACCACCCATACTAAGGCTCCACCTTAAGGTCACCAAAAGTGAACATACTGTTCATCCTTTCCACCATTACACAATAAAGCATTTAAGAGACATAAACAATACATGAGTCACATCATCACATTGAGACCAACATCTAAGACAACTCTAAGTCATACTTGTGCAATGTGCAAGTAGCATCCCATACTACTACTCACACTAAGTACTCCTTTGAGGTCACCATAGACAAGGCACATTCATACACAATAAGTCATGACAAGGAAGTACTTATAATACAATCCAAGTATAGTATGCATCATTTACATTTAAGAATATAACAGTCAACATTATTCAATAACATCATTTAGAGGAATTTCATTCATTAAACATTAGATCAACATTCTCCTTAACTTTTTCTTAGGTGGACATTCAAACAATAGTCATTAAAACTTAGAGAACTCACTATGACCCTCTCAAAGCCTACTCGTGCAATGCATGGATAAAATCCCATACTACTACCCACACTTTGTAGAACTCCTCAAGAAACCATAATGCACATCTCACATGATGGGAATAAGCGTTTAACCGACATAGACCATGCAAGCTAGACATGGAATCTGGTGTCATGTAACCCCACACCTTAAGAGGTGCTTCACTTGCCTAAGGTAGAACGATAACATTAGCTCAGATGGACTCTGCTGCCTAATATCCTATGTGGGCACGTATTTTTGGTATAGGAAGATGTTCGTTGGAACTATAGCCTAACATTTGGAGAGTTTCCATCTAACCATATCCACTCGGTGCTTAGCCTACATTCCCATAGATTATTTCATTCACATTACATTAGTGTACTAGGGAGGAATGTATGTGGCCTATCGACCCAAGTTACATCATTACACATGGAAGGAATGCTATAAGCCTATCGATCCATGGTACATTCAAGGATCGCTCTAGAGTCATCATGAAAGGAATGCCATAGGCCTATCGATTCGTAGTAAATTGACTCATTAAGAAAGGAATTCCACTACACTATCGATACTAGAGTCTTCATTACATTAGATTATTTATGAAAGGAATGCCTTAAGTCTATCGATTCATATTCATCAAGTCAAGACACATTTTTTACTCATATATGAAAGGAATGTCATTGCTTATCGATCCATATTCATCAAGTCACGACACATTCATTATACAAGAAAAGGATTCCTTAGCCTACCAATTCAAGAGATCAAATTCAACATAGCTTTCATTTATCAAGAAGAGGGCACCTAAGTCTACCCATCCAAGATACAACATTAAATTATAGAAACCCTTCACATTCCATTATCAACATTCATGAGTGCTTAGTGAGAATATGATTTCAATAACAACACTATTACCTTTTATAAACATCATCATTCTATCATTGAAATCACATGTATATCCTTCTCATCACCTTTATATATACAACATCATGATAATACTTCAATTCTTCACACTATGCCTTCAACGCCATGATCACAATGTACATAGTAAGTAAACACCTCCACCTTTCAAGTGTATCAACAATTCAAGCACAATTCTACTTTAACATGAAATTAGGTCAAACTTAACCTTTCAATGCTATGATCACAAATCCTCAATTCACCAACATTTCACCATAATTTGGCATAGATTATGATACAATTCAATAATTTAAATCAATCTAGCCATAATCCATCAACATTCATTCTTGATCAACAAACCCACTTCATAAGGTACAATTTAGAAATTGAGAGAAATCATAGGTTCATAGAGTATTTTCATCTTAAATCCTTAATTAAACATCAATATCATTATAATTTATCATTTGAAAATGTTCGATGCAAGAACCCATTAGATTGAGTGAAACTTAGGGTTTTTGTGAAACTTGAAAACTTTGAAACTTCTTTGACATTCACTCTAGGGTGAAAGCTAAACCTAGATGAAGGATCACCATACCTTTTACTTGAAAAATCCCACAAAAATCTACCCAATAGCCTTCCTCTTCAAGCCCTAAGTATTCTTCTCCTCTTGGTCTTCAATGGAGTTCTTAGAGAGAAGATATTTTGGGAGAGAGGGTTTTGATTTGGGGAAAAGTGAATAATGAAATCTAAAATACCTTTTGAATGTTTTAATACTCTTAAAATACTTAAAATAATCGTTCATAAATTAATTAGGACCTGGGGTGAATTTACCAACTCACCCCTAGCTTGGTCGCACCACTTGACAACAAACAGTCATGGTTCACGAGACCCCAATCCACGGTTCGTGGATAGGGTCATGGACAGTACTGTCCTTCCATCAATGATGGATGTAGCTTGGTTAGAGGCCCCTTTACCTACGAAGGCCATCCATGGAGCTTGGATGAACCTACGGGGCGTGGACCCCTTTCGTAGGTTACCCCTTTTTGTCCAACTTTATGCTTTCCTTGAGATCTTGTGGTGTAGACTTAGGGTCCTCCTCAAGGACTCTTAGGATGGTCCTTGGGGAGTCGTAACTTGACGTCTAACCCCTAAACACCTAAACCATGAATCGGGACAATATTCAACACCATCAAATATTATGACAAACACAAACGCACACACGTTAGGCTCTAGTTTCACGAATTCATTTTTTAGGGTCGTTACACTTAGGCACTGCTGAACTACTCCTCCACTCAAAGACTGGCTCATTAGGAAACTAGAACTTAACAACTCGAGTTCTACAATTGACTGAGGCATAACAGGCATGAAGCCAGTCCATACCTACAATGATATCAAAATCTACCATGTCTAACTTAACTAAATCAGCCATGGTGCTCTTGTGATTGACATCAATGATACAATCACGATAGACTCTCTCAGCTAGAATAGACTCACCAACAGGTGTAGAAACACTGAAGGGCTCAAGATGTTTCTCAAGAAGAACAACAAATTTCATCGCAACATAAGGAGTCACAAAGGATAGACTCGCTCTTGGATCTAGCAAAGCAAAAACATCAAAAGTAAAGTTTTTGATCATACCAGTGACAACAGCTGGACAATTTTCTTACTCTTGGTGACTCGTGATGGCATAAAGGCTGTTAGTTCCTCCGCATGTCCCTGAAGTAGCTCCTCTAGGTATACTCTGTCTAGTTGAGTAACTGAAGAAGATTGGGCTATATTGCCCATGTTTTCACTTCCCTATCTGTTCTTAGGACACTCTTTCATAAAGTGACCCTCTTGACCACACTTGAAACAACCAGTAGAGCCATCGCGACACCCTCCTGGGTGGTTCCTACCACACTTAACACATGTAGGAGCCCAATTTCCTCTTTGTGCTTCACTAACTTGAGACTGTGCAGGCTTAGTTTTGAAATTCTACGAAATCTGATTGTTGAACTCACTTTTGTTCCTTCGTGCAGGTACACTAGCAGATGATAGAGAAGGTCCCTTATGTTTCTATAGGAAAGAAGACCGAGTTGCATTACTCTTTTGTTGCCCGGATTTGTTCCATGTCTTAACTTTCTTGCTCCTAAATTCCTCTTTGTCCCTTAGCTTATCCTCAAAATAGCTGCCTTGCCCTCTTTGCTTGACAGACGAGATAACCCAGCAACGAACAAACTGATTCTGCTCCTTATGTCTGCAACTATCTCTGGAGCATAGTAGGAAAGTTGGGTGAACTTTAGACTGTACTCATGACCACTCATAGATTCCTTCTTAAGAGTGAGGAATTCTGCCTTTGCTTCTCTTAATTCACGGTGAAAGAAAAGCCCTATGAAATCACTCCCGAACACAGCCCAGCTCAAAAATTAGTGTATCCTCATCTCTACCCATCTTCCACTGGTCAAACCAAGTCCTAGGAACACTCTTCAGTTGATAGGCATCTAGCTTCACTCCCTCAGCATTGACAACGCGCATAACCTCAAACACTTTCTACAGTTCCTCTACAAAGTTTTCCGGATCCTCAATGACACTTGACCATGTGAAGCTTGGAGGATTAATCCTTAAGAACTTATGGATCCTTGAAGTATCAGTCACCTTTTATTGATTCTCTCTCTATCCAACTTGATTGGTTACAGCTTGGCTCAACATCCGAATAGTTTCCCACTACTCAGCATTGGTGAGTTCTCCTTGGGGTGCACTTTAGGTGCATTGGTACCACTTGTTCCTCGACATTCCTCCTAGCAGGACGACCTTGGACAGCTCTTCATGGAGGCATGATCTGAAAGACACACGCAAGCACGAATTAGAAAAATTCTTTTAGAGAAAAACTCTATCGCACAAAATGAGTATAAAAGAAGTGAGATAGTTCCTAAATGTTGTAGCCTTCTAATTATAGATGTGACACGCTTCACACCAATAACTAGGACTCTACAGACACGGCTTCATAGACTTTCTAGGACTCTTGTACTATGTGCTCTGATACCACGTTTGTCACACCCTGAGCCTACACCCTAGGCGGGACTAGCACTCGAGAACCAATGTCAGCCCCAAGCGAACCCTTGGACTGGCTTACTACTCAGCGGAATACTTTACTCGACATTTATGACAACCCAAGAGATAACGTCATGAAATAAACTTAGAATGTATAACGGAAAGCATTCAACTGGCCATAAAGGCAACTCAAGTCTTATAATCAAAACAACTTAAATGAATAAGACTAATGAACTACAAACGTCTAACTATCTATGAAGCCTCTAATACTTATGAGGGATGTCAGGACAAGACCCGCGATAATCCTAACAACTGAAATAAACAAAGCAATAAAAAGCGATCCTCCGAAAAGCAAGAAGGCTCACCAAATGACTCTGAAATGCTCAATTGGATCAACGAAGCGCTGGGTGCTGATCCTGCTTACCTGTATCTACATCATAAAAGATGTAGGCCAACTAGTATTAGTACATTGAAAGTACGAGCATGCGAGGGGTAAACTAAGCATGTCATAAGCTTGAACTGAAATTTGAAAGAAACACTTACCTCAGCCTTACTCAACTCATGGATACTCAACTCAATGTAGGAATAAACAACAACAAAGGTCTAGTTTATATAAAGCATTTACAACAGTATATAACATATCAAAGTATTGAAAATACCATTATATCTCAGTTGTATACAAGAATACAAAAATAAAATTTGTTTTGGGAGATTCTCTAATCGACAACCATCACTATGAGCTATGTGATGATATAGTGTCTCGCCCACGCTGGCAGAACTAACCTATAACTTGTTGGGATATAGAACGCCTCAACTAGGTGGATCACTAGTCTATGCTAAAAAGCCTTAAGGAATCATGTAAAATGTATGACGCTTTCTACCCACATTGGCTACATGGTTTATAGACACTTGAGTTATTATTAACTCATCCCCATATCGGTGCTCAATACTACTCCCAAAATATACTCAACTCATATGTTTAAAAACATAATTCTTTCTCTGTGGTTTGAGATTATTACTCAAACACTAGCTCAAAGGCTCTCTTGGAAAATCAGTGTTTTCTCTATTGTTTGAATGTGAAAATATTTACTCTTTGGAAAAACTTAGTTCCCATATACTCTTTTAAATAAAATGAACTTTGATCTTACTCTTACTCAACTCAATGCTCAAGTCCTAAAACAAGTTTAAAAACATTTGTAAAAGACTTTTCAAATGAATCTATGAACTTTCTAGACTTGGCTCTTAACGTCCCGTGAATTTGAATTTATGGATTAAAGGTTGTGATTCATGTTTATTGATGATTTCTAGATGTTTAGAAGTTATTTATAGTATTTAAAATCGATAGGAAGTGTTAGTCCACTTTAGAAGAACTCAAACGGGCTAAACGACGAAAAATAGGTAAGGGCAAATCGTCTCGGGCATTGATGAGTTCACAAATTGGACACATTTACGGCTTTATTTTAATAGAAATAGTGTCCTTGAATGCTTGTTTTACCTCAATATCTGATTAAAATGCTAAAGTTTCAGGTATTTAAAGTTTTAGTGGAAGCATTGACACTTAGGCATAAAACGGAGCAAATGGAATCCTGCGGATTGTCGAGTTCAACTTGGCGAGTCGCCAAAACGACATGAACTGCCCTTCGTTCCAGTACGCGAAGCCTTGAAGGAAGTGGATCAAAAGGCGAGGAAAGGAGCAGTCGGCGAGTCACCGATTAGTTCCGCGAAGCAGCACTACACCGCCCAATGATCCAGAATGCGAGGATGCTAAAGGCAAGACACTGAAGGCGATGATCTGACCAAAAGGCGGACCTCTGAGTTCATCGGCGATCTCGACCAATGTCGCCGAACAATCCTCCGTAGCACAATCTGTGAAAACTATAAATACTAGTTAGAATTGTAGTCTTAAGGGTGGAACATTTTTAGAGTAAAAATTATTATTACTCTATAGTATTTTTCTGTATTTTTCTCTCAAGCTTGGAGAGGGTTTTGTGAAGACTTGAAGAAAGGAGTTCCTCTTCCCCAAGTTGGAAGTGGGTCTTCTCTATTCACTTTCCTTTGCTTAATTCAAGGTTTAATTTCTCATACCCAGTTGATTTCATTATCATGTCAGGTATAATTTCTTATTTCTTGATGTGTGGCTAAAAATCCCCATTCTTAGGGTGTGATTTAGCAAATATGGGTTGATATTCTTGTTGGGTCTTGCTTGTTGATAGGTTAGATGTATGTTAATGGTGATTTCACCTAGTGGTTGTGGTTTAATCTAAAGGGTTTGTAGTTGCAAATACAAAGACACCCATGTGTTTTCGGCTTCCCCGAGAGGGAGTTTGCGAAACCAAAACCACTAGACTGATGGCCTAAGGAGTGGGTCGACATGAGGTTCAGCCCGAGAGGGTGAGCCCTAATCCCATATCCTAACACTCAGCTCGAGAGACTGAGTGAGGTAAGGCGTAGGCTGGTCTTCATGCGGCAAATGGGTGTTCGAGAGGAACACATTTGAAACAGGGTAAGTTGCCCGAGAGGGAACTTATTTCCATTTAAAGCCTAGCCTAGTCAGTATTATCTTGCAAATTTCCTATTGAAAGCATGTACCCAACAATTTATCTCAACTTGTATTGCGGTCACATCCCAAGAACCTTTCCCCATACTTGATTTTCTTGTTTATTTTGTTGTTTGAGTACTTGTTACAAAACCCCCTTTGATATTTGACACTTTTGTGTCACCTCTTTTTAATTTATATGTCTTTTATCGCAAATGTCTTTAACTACGACTAACTTGAATGAAATTCGAATTGATTATTAATTCTCAAAACCGCTCCCTTGGGACACGACCCCAACCCTCGGTTGGGTTACTATATTATTGACGATCGTAGACACTCATATTGTAGGATAGTGTCGTTGGTCATGATAAGCATCAAAATGGCACCGCTACCGGGGAGTGGTGTTATTTGAAAAATTTTAGTTTAATAGAATTGTTATTATTATTCCACTACAAGAAAATGGATTTTTAACGTCCAAATTTTAACGAAAGAATATAATTACAGTCGTTATAAGTATATTTGTAACGTCAAAAAAAATTTCCAGTCGTTAAAAGACTATTTTAATGTAGTATTAGTAACGCAACAATATTCAGACCTCAATTTGTTTTTATAACCAGACGTTAATAATAAAAATTTGACACATATTTTTACTTTCCCCTTTTATATATTTCACAAAAGACTTATTATACTCCCCTTGGGGGGGGGGGGGGG
>JAJOOI010035748.1:0-15174 GCA_029582585.1 Solanum bukasovii | reverse complement strand
ATATATATATATATATATATATATATATATATATATTACCTTAAAAGCATTAACTCCTAATTTGAATGTTAAAATACTATAATATCCCTAACTTAGGTTGTGACTTTTTCGAATACTTGTGACTTTTTTCAAAGGGTTGTGATTTTTCGATGAGTTGTGACTTTTCCACAGAGTTGTGACTTTTTCAATGAGTTGTGACTTTACCAAAGAGTTGTCACTTTTTCAATAAGTTGTAACTTTACCAAAAAGTTGTGAAATTTCCAAAGTGTTGTGACTTCTCGGAAAGGTCATGATTTTTCAGATAAGACACAATTTTTTTTTTGTTCATACTACCCTTTGTTGACTATAAATAGATGGACTTCCTCTTATTTTTCAACCACATTTTTTCTAATCTTCTACTATTCTTCTTCTTCTTGCATTTTAATTTTTTTTTGTGTGATTTATTGTCGTTGAGTGAGTTTGAAGTTTAGCATAATATGAGGTACCACTATTCTGATGAAGTAAACCGTTTTATCCTAAGAGGGTGTATTCCATAACCTCGAGTACTTGCGGAAAAAATATAATTTTTATGATATAATAATTATTTTTTTGCTTAATATATACATTAGTATGTAATGTTCCAATATATGAAGTTAACATAATGTAGTTTAAATTCATTTGTTTTTGTTGCACAATTTCTCTTGTGATGTAAATATATTCTTCTGAATATTTTTTTCCAAAATTTAGAGAATTGTCATGATTTGTTTTTGATGTTCAAGACAAAAGAATGAATTTATTTATCAATGTTACATATGTGATTTAGACTCTCATTGAAGTTTGCTTCAAAATAGTTATTACTATAAAAACATTGCCATTTTATTTTACTTATTTATTATTTCTTAATATTTCAGTATTTTAGATGAAGAAAAGTTCATATGACTTATAATAACGTCAGTTGAAGTTTGTATTAGTTTAATTTTTATTTATTTATTTAATAACTAATTTTATGAGATAAGTATTTTTATTAATGCAATTATATATTTATTAGTTCACTTGCTTGCATACAGTCCCCTGGCAATTGTAAACACATACTTTACACCATTAATCAACTTTGTTTCTTCCCCGTGAAGCATTACTAATACAACCTATTATTGGTTAACTTGCTCACATACAGTCTCCTGCCAATTTTAAGCACATACTTTACATATATATGTTACTTCTAACCTTACTTTAGACGCACTTTACATCTTAACGATACCCTCTTTTATGCAACAAATCCCTGCCTAATCATGCCGATTTCGACCATTTGCCACCCTCATCAATGGTACTAATACACAATAACGCATAGAATTAACATTGTCACTCTCATCTCCCAATGGTAGTCATCAATCTCCATCCCACATGACGACTGAAATTTAACTACCAAATATTATTTGAAGCGGCTAAATATTTACTAGGCTGCAACGTGCAAGACTACATAGAATCGACCTCAGTAAAGATATGAACTGTATTTATACCTAAACACCTTAACACCCAATGGACTCCGCCGCACGTTGTCTAATCCATCCTAACTTTTACAGTTATCTTATTGTGATACTTCATCGCACAAAAGAGAAGAAAATAATTACACGATTACATATACATAACAATTGATGATTCTTTTAATTTTATACATTAGGTTAGTTTTGAAAGAAAATGTGTCCATCATGCTACTGAGAAAATTGGACCCTTCAAATGACTTATGCAATGGGGCATGGCTGATTTGTAGAGGCTTTGACGAGAATGTGATACATGCAGAAAAAACAACAATACCCTTTCAAATTTTTTCGGAAATAATTTCCAATATGTCTATGTTTTTGCAATGATGATAAATAAAGCGAAAGGTCAAATGATATCAAATGTAGGAGTATACCTACCACAACATGCTTTCTCGCATGGCAAACTATATGTTGCACTATCTAGATGAATATCTATGTCAACAAAAAATGTGCAGGTCATGACTGAACAACCAGAATGACACACTGGGACATACACAAGAAAATACTGTCTACAAGAAAGTATTAGGTGAGATTTGATTAATACCAAAATTGTAAGAAATCAAACAGGAAAAAACATACACCACACATGTAGCTAATGAAAATTATATTAGACGAATTATTAGTTTTGGTGGAAGAGGAGACGATATGAAAAACAACAGACAACTACCACACCACATAAGACATTACTTTTGTGTATATAATGTTATTCAAATACAGGGTACACTGAATTTCAAATATTTAAAGGGAGCATACAGTTCATGACACGACATAACTAAGAGGACAAATTGTTAATTCGTGCACAATTACTTACTAACAAATTGCCTAATAACAATTTAAGAATATGACGTTCGTCACTACATGCCCAACAAGCAAGAAGGCAAATAGATTGGCCATTCACTTAGTATGACCTAGTGCAATATAATGCATATTAATATGTTTAAAGCCTAAAATATGCATAAAATATAAAATATATCTTGTATAGGGATCTCAGGACTTAACCTACACGTGCAACGTATGTGCAGTGAATCTAGTATATATATATATATATATATATCTTACTATTTGCTTATTTACTTGGATAATTAAAATTTGTAAAAAAATATTTATAACCATGCAAAACGTTGTATTGATTATATGACACATAAAATAAAACTCTCCCCTCGATACTTATTACTACCCTCTATTTGAACAACTCTCAAAACCACGAAAAAGCTAGTGTGACGGGTAATTAGTTAGGGCACTGAATGTAATAGGAATACGCTTTTGGATCCAATATAAATGAATCTAAAATTCCCATAAAATGAGATGCTGAAGAGAGAACCCAAGATGGCGGATGAAATTATGAAAATGTATCCTGAAGATGTGATGATGTATATACTTATCAGGCTTCAAGTGAAAACTCTTTTACGACTCAAATGTGTGTCAAAAACATGGTGTGCTCTCGTAAAATCATCTACTTTTATTCATTTTCATCTCAATCGAACCACAACCGCCAAAGATGAATTCATTCTACTCAAGCGATCCTTCGAAGAAGAACCCAACAAATATCATAGTACCCTATCTTTTCTCTTTGATGTTGATGATCAAATTGATAATGGACCTGTTTTTTCAGATCTAGATGTACCATATCTCACCACAACTAGTGGTTTTATGTTCCATCAACTATTAGGTCCCTGTCATGGTTTGATTGTTTTGACCGATTCGGAAAGCATTACTCTATTAATTAACCCAACAACTAGAAAATATAGGCTACTTACACCCAGCACTTTCATTTGTCCATTGGGTTTCTATCATGACATTAAGGGTGTCTCGTTTGGCTTTGACTCGATTGCAAACGATTACAAGGTTACTAGTATTTCAGAAGTTATTGGTGATCCTCCTTTCAATGATTTGAATGTCAGAGAGTGGAGAGTCGAGGTTTATGATTTGATTACAGATTCTTGGAGAGATCTAGATCATGTTTATCAACAGTTGCCAACGTTGTGGTGGTATCCTTGTTCCGACATCTTTTACAAGGGATCCCTTCATTGGTTTGCAGCTACTAACGGCACATTTTTAATTCTTTGTTTTGACTTGAGTACAGAGATTTTCCGCGGTATGATGATGCCTGATTGTTGTGATTTTTTTGATGGAAAGTGTTACGGTCTCGTAGTCTTAAATGAGTCTCTAACATTGATTTGTTATCCTAATCCTGTCAGTGAGCCTCAACTAGGAAAAGAATTAACAGACGTTTGGTTAATGAAAGAGTACGGTATAAATAGATCGTGGGTTAAGAAATACACAATTAGAACTCTTCCCATTGAATCCCCATTAGTAATTTGGAGGGACCATGTGTTGTTTCTTCAAAGTCAAAGTGGAGTTTTGATATCATATGATCTTCATTATGAAGAAGTCAAGGAATATAATTTACAGGGTTTACCCAAAAGTTTCAGAGTTGCAATTTACAAAGAGAGCTTGATTCCTGTTCCAAAAGGAAGCGTGCTTGGTAACCAAGTCCAAATGTATAATAGAGATGATATAACACTTTAAAATGATGAATGGGCACCTATATGTATTATTACAGTTTCTCTCTACGAGAATTTTTACACATTTTTCACTATTAAGTAGATTTTTCATTATCATTATTTCGTTATTTCAAATGCATACCATCTCTACACCTTAACATTTTTGCTTTGCAAGTTGAATTAACCCTTTCCTTTTTATTTTTGTTTCATTCATGTCTGTAATTATAATCGTTAAAATGAGCAAATATATAAATTAATCGTAAGTATCTCGCTTTATGTATATCTGGGCAGCTTAGTTTGCACTTTATGTTTACCCTTGAATTCTGTACACTGGAATTTTGTCAACATGGTTCACGGATAAACAGATTAAGATGACCAGATGATACTATTCTAAAACAGTAAGTTTTGGGTCGTGGGTCGTTTATGTGAACCGATTCGACTTAACCCAGTTCTGTTTGACCCAATTCGTTTTTGTCCTATCTGATTTAATTAATTAATTAATTAAATAGTAATTTTTTTTATAAATGATAAGAGAGAACAGTTACAAAGTAACTATATAACCTTTACTTAAAAAGCTCCTAGTGGGAGTAACTTTTTGAGATGTGAGAATGTAAAAAGGAGAGGGGAAGAACGTGAGGAAAATAAAACAAAAGATCAGTGTTGTTGTTTTGCCCATAAAATTCGCTGAAAGTTATAAGATGCACATCTTGTTGTTGTTTTACCCATAAAATTCATTCATTGATATCAGAGCTATCGTTAATTGATCTCATTATGCGCTGCTTCCTTCTGTATTCATTATATTGTTGACAAGAAATAAATTGTGTCTAATTTTTCCTTGAAAATCAGTGAAAAGAAAAAAATTGGAAGGAGTTAAGTTTTTTTGTTCTTTTTTGAATGAGGATTAATTAAATGGTAAATAGCATTCAAAATCCTATTTGATTCTGACTCATATTGTAGATAAGATTCCTTATCCTACAAAAAAGAAATTCTGCCATTTTTTTTGAAAAACTGCTTTTGTTTGTGGCTATCTGGAAATTGGTTGTACAATAATTTTGGTTGAAACTTATTTTTTCATGATTTGCTCGTTTGTAGCTTTTCAAAAATAAATTTTAATTCAAAATGGATTCAAAACGAGTGAAATTTGAATTTTTGAATGTTAGCAGTTTTTAACTGTTTTTTCCAAAAAAACTACGTCTGTTGGTTGCGACTTGGAATTGGGTGTACAATTTTTTGGTTCAAAACTTATGAATTCATGATCTACTCGTTTGTAACTTTCCGGAAATATATTAAAATGAAAAAACGGATTTAAAGCGAGTGAGATATGAATATTTGAAAGTTGGTTGTTTTTTACTGTTATTTCTAGATATGTTGGTTGCGATCTGGAAATTGTGTGTACGATTGTTTTTTTTTAAATATAATTTTCATGATAAACTCGTTTGTAAATTTCCGAAAATATGTTATAATAGAAAAATAAATTTAAACGAGTCAAATATGAATTTTTGAAGTTGGGCTGAAAAAAAACGTTTCTGTTTTAAAAAAAAGTTTTTTTGAGAATTTTTTTTGTTCTTTTAGAATTATTCTTTTGGAAAAGAAATATGTGTCCTTTTAGGATATTTTTGTGTGTTTATATATATATATATATATATATTATGTTTTTTCAAATATATTGGTCTTGTTTATTCGTTTAGTCTTTATGTTTTTAAATAGTTTTTTGTGTCTTCTACAAATCAAAGTAACATATGTTATCACATTGAATGGTTCAACCATTCTTATTGTTTCCTTGTTCCTATTTTAAACATAGCTTAACATGAACAAATTCGAATTATTTCAAGTGGGAGTTCTAGAAGAGCAAAAAGACTGTGTAGAAGAACAGTCACCGTAGGACATATTGTCAAGGGCGAGAAATCATACGAATTGGTGTTCCGAGGGAGACATAAAATCTGTTAAGGAATCAAAAGGTCATTCGAAAGAAAAAATATAAAGATCTAAAAGAGTTTATGTCTTTGAAGATGGATCCTCTTGGCACTTTATTAGACTTTCTGAAATTCTTTGTCATGAAATTTGAGGAGGTTAATGAAAGTGCCATTCAAATTGAAGAATGGGATGCATACAATGTTTTGCATCATTCCTTACCAGAATACTGGAAGATTGAACTGAATGACACTTATTTCGAAATTGGGGATAGTGAACCATTATGGAAGTATATGGTTAAATACAGGAGTTAAGTGGGTAAAACATCACAACATAAACATTGAATTTTGCTGTTTATTCTTTACAAATTATGTGATGAACATCTTTGATTATTATGCTTTAATATGAATATTTGAGTTTTATCTTCTTTTATGGATTAGTGGATTGTTATTCTACTGTGAATTATCATATGATGTTTGATTATTAGACATGTAAATCTTCATGATTATGGTCTAAAATATATTATACACATCAAGATATTAGTTTCAAATTTTGGTTAAATATTTAGTTCGTAGAAGATGATTGAATAGTACGTGTCGATTCGATTTTATATTAAATATGAAACCTCTATGAGAATTGATTTGCTTGAATGTGTATGTCACATGCATAGTTAATTAATTAAAAAAATACTTGTCTAATTGCCTCTCAAATACAGTCATGGAATAAAAGCTATCATTACTGACTTAAACAAAGGTGAAAAATTGAACGGTGACAATTACAACATTTAGAGTAGTAAAATATTGTATGTACTGGAAGATCAAAATATGCTCGAAGGTGATTTGTTAACGTAATGATAGACGTTTCATCCAATTCTAAACATCAACGATCGTTCAATAGTAATTAACCCAACTAGTGAGTTGGAGTCGAGTCCCAAGGGAGCAGTTAGTAGTCGGGAATCAAGTAGGAAAGTAAAATTTAGTTCTAGTTAATCATAGTAAAAAAATATTAACGAATAAAAGTATAATGCAAATCTAAGGGTGACATGAATGTGAATTAACAATGGGAGAGGTTTGTAGTCAACTAATAACTAAAAAAGTAGCAAAAGTATTAAGATACGAAAATGGAGACGGGATTTTTGGGATGTGATAGGAATATGGGCTAAGGTATACAACCGGGTAATTGCAATTAATAATCAATTTCTATAAATTTGTAACTAGGCTAGAATTCAATGGGGGTAAATTTTCTCTCGAACACCGATCAGTAGCAATTAAGCACAACTTTCACATTAGCCCATTTACTCTCTCGAGCTGAATGTGTGGGAGAGGGTTTAGGTTTCACTCTCTCGAGCTGAACCCACGAAAACCCACTAACCACAGCCTATCGATTCAGTAGTTTTGGTTTTTAAACCTCTCCCTCGAGCAAGTAAAAAACACGAAGTTAAAATTGTATTTGCAACTACAATCCATTAAATTCAAATACAACTACTAAACGAAATCATAATTAAACAGAAAATAGACTATCAATCAACAACACTCAAAAGTAAATTCAACTTATATTCACATAATCACACCCTAACAATTGGAGTTTTAGCTAGACATAATAAAGAGATAGAAATCGATACCGAAAAATGTTTCCATCAAGCGGGTACGATAGAAAATGTTTCTGCACACGTCAAAGATGAAGATTCTTCAGTTCCAACTTCCAATTTCTTGGAATTGGAAACCTTCAAATCCTCAAAGCTCAAGAGCAAAGCCTCCCAAAAACTCTAAGAACTAAAACTGAATAATAATGAAAATTTCTAAGTCTCAGATAAAAAATTGATACTAGGCTACAAATTGAAACGAGTATTTATAGTTTTCAAAAATTTGTGCTGCAAAGGACCACTCGGCGCAGTTAGTATTTATATTCCACCGCCGTTTTACTTTAGCCTTCAGTATCTTCACGTTCTGAATCATTGGGCGATATGGCACTGCTTCGCGGAACTGTTCAGTGATGTGCCAACTTCTCCTTTTCATCGCCAACTTGATCTTCTGCTTCAAGGCATCGCACACTGGAACATTAGGCGAGACTGAGACCCTTCAGCGAATAGCCTAATGGGTTAGGCGATCCTCAGACCTTCATTTCTTTGTTCTTTCAGCTGCCTTGTTCCTTTTTGCTCAATAGCATCCATGCTTTGTCTCTCAATTCAAATACCTTAAACTCAAGGATTTACATCAGTTATTGAGACAAAATATGCATTTGGGGACACTAAATCTATTAAAATATAGCCCTAAATGAGTCCAAATTGTGGACTCATCAACACTCCCAACTTAAACTTTTGCTTGTCCTCAAGTTCAGTAGTTAAAAAAGGATGTCTCAAACAGTGCTACACAAGACTCAATCATGAATGTACACAACAACAAGACTTAACTTACTCATGCAAGGATCAATTGTGTACTCAAAGACTCAAATTGTGACACACCATTATCAAAGATTCTCAAGCTCACAATACTTGCTTCAAATGCAAGTTCAAGCTCAGCAAAAGTGTTCAAATGCCCTCACACAAAGAATGATTCCATTTTCACACACAATGGTTCAATCATTTAAAATTCCAGAATCAAATTCAACGCTCACACTCACAAAGATGTACACAATGCATGCTTTCACCCATAGGTTTACCCGTATTTACCAATTGACTATTGCTTCAGCTCACTCAAGATAAAAAATGTCTTTTCAAGGCTTGTAGTGGGGCAAAGTGCAAATGTATGGTCATTTTGGCTCAGTGACTTTTATCCTCATGAAATGTGGTGCTCACAACACTTCCTTTCCTTTTCCTCATCAAGTTCATTCGTGCTCACAAGTCATCCCATTATTCACTTTCAATGGTCTGTTGGAAACCCCATTTCTTTTGCATTTTCATAACTTTGTTCCACAACTTTTTCTTTTTCATTCTTTTCTTCTTTTTCATCTCTTTTTTTTTTTTTGTATAGAGAGGTTGCATTTTTCTCAACACATGGATAGAAGGGAATTTTCTTGCACTCCTTGATTTTCTATTCAAATAAACCACAAATCATGAGGATTTTGGGTAATGGATCAAGAAATGTTATGTTTTCATCAAGTTTCTTTCAAGAAAAGGTAAGGCTCAAGGGATGTTCAAAATAGGTTCACACACTTACAAGGTAGGCCACGAAAGTGGTATAATGTCTAACTGGCTCACACTCTTCAAAGTTGCCTAAAATCATATCAATAGATAGCCTTACTTAGTCGACCAGACCAACGGGACAAATTCTAAGTGTTATCATGTGTGGATCAAGCTCATCACACAAGGCATCGACACCAAAGTCAAACAAGACTCCACACTTTCACTAGTGTGCAACGTTCATCACAAGAGAATCAATTTGATACTTGGCTAATCACAACGAGATGCAAAAAGTTTACATATTGTCTATGCAACTTAATTTGGCCTCATCGTAGCCGTACATTCATGTTCGTTTGATTATGAGCACTATTAAAGTCATCAGTATTGATCAAAACCGAGACTCAAATTTACCAAAGAACAACCACATTCAAACATCTACAAGAGGTGGCGAAATTTTTTGAAAGGGTCAAAAATCATTTACAATTAAAGAAAAAGGAGCCACAAGCTCAAACATCTACAAAAAGCAGTATAAAACACAATTTAAAGCATAACGACCCAAATATATACAGAAAACATCAATCACAAAAGAAAGGTGGGCCTCACCCCACCACAAATAAAAGTATTTGTCCTTAAATGCAAACAAAATTATCTAAAATTTAAAATAATGAAAGACAGAGAAGGAGGTAAAGAGGGGATCCTGTCTAAGCAGTCACTCCATATGTCGGGGCATCAGTACCCAGTGCATCGGCCTGGGATTAGGCATCATTACCCGGAGTTGCCTCAGCAAGAACATCAATATTATACCCACTAAGAGCAGCCAAAGGTCTATTTGCCAGAAATGTCTGCACAACTGTATAGAATTCCCTATCTCATGAAGGAATGAAGGAGACTTGGGTAGTGGTCTTCCTGTCAGAATTTGGCTTCTAGCCCTTGCCTTTGTTGCCAGGTAGAGGTTCTTGTCTACCCTTCTAGGGGAGATTTGACCTCCCTTTATTGATTTTGAAATTTTGTGCTCTTATTTGTTGGGGTGGCATGTTTCTTCCAGCAACTTTTGGTCTGGCCATGTCTGGAAAATCACAAGTTAGAAGATATTCAATCAAATACGCAGCCGCTCAGTTGCAAACAGACTCACTGAACAGATCGGCGAATCGCCAACAGCTTTCGGTGAGGAATGGTTTGTCCGCTGAACATTATAGTGCCAAAAGGACTTAGAGGAGCAGACAAAGGGGCGAGAGAGAAAACTTTCGGTGAGTTGCCGAGTGCCCTTGGCGACCTGAGGCTTCTCGCCAAAAATTACAGAACCCAACAACTCATAGGCAATGAAATTAAGGGCGAGAAAGGGACATTAGGCGAACCGCCAAGTGGTTCAGCGAGCTTGACCCAGCTCGCCAAATGACCCAACGTGCCTATTGTCAACCCAACTTTTCGAATTCAACCCCGCAACTCCTGAAAACAAAATCAAAGCATGCACAACTCACATTAAGACTAGACCAATAACACTCATCGACATGCAAGCACAACCCCATAAAATTTAATCTATTTCAAGGGCCAAATTTCGGGATTTCAACATTCAAAGCAACACGAGGCGAGATGTTCAAATTAAAATAAGGAATCAAACGAATTAATTCTAACAGAGATGGCCAGCACACTTCAACAAGATAATATAATTGAACTTGAGTACAAAATCGATAAAAAGAAATCAGGGTTCGGAAACCAACCTTCTATGCCGATAACCATAAGATTGCAATGCTAGGCAGCAATGTATTCCAAATTCGAGCACAAATCAATGACCAAAATACGATAATAAAGCAATAATATTGACAATAACGCGCGGTTGTGAGTTTGTGAAGCTTTAAAGAGAAAGAAAGTGAAGGAGTTTGAAAAGTGTAACCTTTTTGCTCTTAAAACCATCTAGTTTTTGCCCGTTCGGTAACATTAGCCTTACTCGCCGATTCGCTCGGTGACGCGCCGAGTAGACAGTTACCTCGATGAGTTTTACAGGACTTCTAGTTGATTTGGAGATCCTAATAGCGGGCTATGTCGGGGTCACCGACCAGGTCGGTGACTCACCAATAATTTCTTGGGTTCGTCTAGTTTTACAGGCTCCAAGTTAAGTTTGTCTTGAGCCCAATGACGATCTATGTCGGTATCGCTGACCTCTTCGGTGATAAGCCGACTAGACCTTTTTCTCGCCAATTTCCTTCTTTCCAAACACTTTCCACATTTCAACCTGCACAACCAATACACCATTATTTTTAAAACAAAAATAAAGCAATAAATGGTCTTTGGTTGCCTCCCAAGCAGCGCCTTAGTTAACGTCACGGCATGACACAAGTCAACACCTAAACTTCTTTGTAGGGGTTGGCCATGGTGTCATTAGGCAACACCTTTTTATATTGTGAGTAGAGGTACGACAACACTTGGTTTATCTGGGCGTCTTGCAGCTGAATAATCATGGAATGAGAGATTGTCGTTTGATTCAACATTACAATATTCTCTTTTATTTCATTTAACAACCTATCTTATTCTTCGATCTTATGTAAAATGAGTTAGAGGACCTCTTCATTTTGTCCACCCTCCTGCTTCTTCATCTTTTGCTGCTCGCGAGGGGGAAAGTGCTTGTCTTTTTTTACCATGGACCGCACTTCCAATTCCATGACTTTCTTGGATAAGATATCCAGCTTAGTCAACAATGCATCCCATTCTTGGTTTTTTTCTATTTCCTTGTTTTTCTTAATCATGGCATTAAGGAGTTGGGCTATTGCTTCATAGGGTTGTTGTATCAAACCACCCGCAAAAAGTTTGTCAGCAATACTTCTATTTTGGGTTCAAGACCCCTATAGAAGCATTCTGGTAGCAATTTATCGTGTATTCCATGAGTTGGGCATGGTTGTAGCACTGCATAAAATCTCAGCCACATCTCATGGATGGTCTCACCCCTACTTGCTTGAACGTTAGGAAGTTGTCCCGATGGTTCAATAATTTCAAAAGAGAGTGATCCATTTGATACCCATAGTTAACATTCATACTCATCTTTCATGCTTCAATACACAAACAAACCAAAACATAACTAAAAATTAAGTAAGTATCACTATAACTAATCAAGAACAAAAATTCTACTTAACTAAATATTCTCAACTAACACCACTCCCCGACAGTGGTGCCATTTTGATTTGTTTAACGTAATCAAAGATGTTTCATCCAATTCTAAACATCAACGATTGTTCAATAGTAATTAACCCAACTAGTGAGTTGGGGTCTAGTCCCAAGGGAGCAGTTAGTAGTCGGGAATCAAGTAGAAAAGTAAAATTTAGTTCTAGTTAATCATAGTTAAAAAATATTAACGAATAAAATCATAATGCAAATCTAAGGGTGACACGAATGTCAATTAACAATGGGGGAGGTTTGTAGTCAACTAGTAACTAAAAACAACAAAAGTATTAAGATACGAAAATGGAGACGGGATTCTTGGGATGTGATAGGAATATGGCCTAAGGTATACAATCGGGTAATTGCAATTAATAATCAATTTCTGTAAATTTGTAACTAGGATAGACTTTAATGGGAGTAAATTTTCTCTCGAACAATTTACCCCGAATCAAATCGATTTCTCTCGAACATCTATCAACAACAATTAAGCACAACCTTTGCCTTAGCCCATTCACTTTCTTGAACTGAATGTGTGGGAGAGGGTTTAGGATTCACTCACTTGAGCTGAACCCACGACAACCCACTAACCACAGGATATCGATTCAGTAGTTTTGGTTTTTAAACCTCTCTCTTGAGCAAGTCAAAAATACGAAGTTAAAATTGTATTTGCAACTACAATCCATTAAATTCAAATACAACTACTTAACGAAATCATATTTAAACAGAAAATTGACTATCAATGAGCAACACCTAGTATTAAATTCAACCCATATTCACATAATCATACCCCAAGATTTGGGGTTTTAACTAGACATAGTAAAGAGATAGAAATCGATACCGAAAAATGTTTCCATCAAGCGGGTACGATAGAAAATATATTTATACACGTCAAAGATGAAGATTCTTCAATACCCACTTCCAATTTCTTGGAATTGGAAACCTTGAAACCCTCAAAGCTCAAGAACAATGTCTCCCAAAAACTCTAAGAACTAAAACTGAATAATAATGGAAATTTCTAAGTCTCAGATAAAAAATTGATGCTAACCTATAAATTTAAACGAGTATTCATAGTTTTCAAAAATTTGTGCTGCGAAGGACCACTCGGCGTAGTTAGTAGGGATTGCCGGTCAACTCGGCGATCCGCCCTTTGGTATATTCAGTCGCCATTTTGCTTTAGCCTTAAGCATCTTCTCGCTCTGAATCATTGGGAGATATGGCACTGCGTGGCGGAACTGTTGTGCGATGCACCGACTACTCTTTTTCATCGTCGACTTGATCTTCTCCTTCAGGGTATCTCACACTGGAACATTAGGTGAGACTGAGACCCTTCGGTGAATCGCCTAATGGGTTAGGCGATCCTTAGGCCTTCATTTCTTCGTTCTTTCAGCTGCCTTGTTCCTTTTTGCTCAATAGCGTCCATGCTTTGTCTCTCAATTCAAATACCTTAAACTCAAGGATTTACATCAGTTATTGAGACAAAATATACATCTGAGGACACTAAATCTATTAAAATATAGCCCTAAATGAGTCCAAATTGTGGATTCATCAGAAGGTGTAAATCATATTTTAAATCAACCAGAAGAGGAAAACACGTGGAATAAGAGTTAGTTTTGTAGTTGATAACCTCATACATGAATGTGAGGAATTTCCTAGTGCTCATTCTATGTGGGCACATCTGTGAGGAATGTATAGGGATACGTTTGTAACCCGCCTTTGACAGTAGCTATCAAATTTGATATTTATAAAAAATGCCATGATCAAAATGTCAAACAACACCTAAGGGTGATGTCAAACATGATAGCTCAACTCAATAGTGTTGTCCATGTTCTTTCAGCTAAGCAACAAGCTCAGACAGTGATTCGGTCTCTTCCCAAATAATTGGGAACATTTGAAGGTTAAACTTGACCCATAATGATAGCATCAAAACCTTTCCTAACGTTGCTCGCCAAGTTGAACTTGAAGATGAGCCACTTGCTTCTTCTAATGCCTTTGTGGCAGAGTCAAGTGGTACAAAATTTCCAGGCTTGAAACGCAAGAAGAATTGAAAAAGAAATGGGAAAGACAAATAGACAGGAGAAGGATCCTCAAAAAAAAAAAAGAAGTTTAATTCCACGAAAGAAAAATGGTTTTTCAAGAATAGAGACAAAAGCAAAATGAAGTGCTATAATTGTCAAGTGTTGAGACACTTTGCTCGTGAATGTACCGAGTCGAAAAAGATAGCATTTCCAAATGCATCTCTAAGTGATACATATGTTTTAAGCACTTCTTTACTAATTGAATCTTATCCTATGTTGATTGTGTAACACCGCTCAAAATGAAATAGGATAATTAGAGCTTCACGTGCGTGTTAGTAGTTGATAAAATTGTATACATGTTTGAAATGAGTTTATAGGTCAGTTTGGTTGAGTTTGAAGTCAAACGTCATTGGGCACTGAAAAAGCTGTCCAAAGCCGGCCAAGCCAAGGGTGGGTTGGCAAATTTCCCCCTTGGCTAATTAAATGTTTGGGCATTTATTTTAAGAAGTTTATATTATTTTAGGTATATTAGAACATTTAAATGAGGGTTATAACTTCATTCTTCAAATTCGAATTTCCAAAATCATTCTCTCTCAAAAAACTCTCTCTAGTTCAAAGAAAAGAAGAAGAGCTAGGGCTTGGAATTGGTGAGTTCTTCATCAAATTTCGAGTGGATTCTTCAAGAGAGGTATGGTGACCCTTGATCCTTGATCAATCTTTCTTTCAAGGAGTCCAATCAAAAGGGTTTCAAAAATGTTTCAAAGGACAAAAATCTCAAATTCTAAATCTAAGCATGGGTTCATTGGCAAAACATTTTCTAAGCCATTATATTGATGAATTAATGTTTGATTAATGTTTTTAGAATGATTTCATATGGAATTCCTTGAAGAACCCATGTTTTCCCTAAACTCCTAAATTTGCTTATGAAGTGGGTCTTTTTCTATAAATTCAAAGTTGAT
>JAJOOI010035746.1:0-20444 GCA_029582585.1 Solanum bukasovii | reverse complement strand
ACCTTAGAACATCTAATCCTTGGAAATTCGTGGATCTTTCCTTCGAATCTCCCATATCTTTAGTTAGTTTTGTTGTTTCTTTTCTTGTGCTTCCGCATTCTAATATTTAATTCTCTATTTGTGATCTCCCTTAACCTTGCTGTTATCACCATGCCCGGTTAATTTTAGTCATGCCATCCAAAAAATGGGCTGCAATAACGTAAGGTTGTTGCATTAAACCTTCAAGAGAAAGTTGATCAGCTACTCCTTGTTCACCGAATCAAGGCTTCGGTAAAAGTATTGCAGCAAAACGTTGTCGGGCAAAGCATGAGTTAGGCATTGCAGCACCAACTTCTTAAACCTTAGCCAAGTCTCATGGATTGGCTTAACCTCCAAACGCTTGAAGCTTTGGATGCTGTCTCTAAGTGTCATCATCTTCGAAGATGGGAAAAATTGCACTTGAAATGATGCGGTGACTAGCTCTTCCCACGAAGTGATGGAATCTTTTGGCAATTCAGCCAACCACTTACACGCTTCCCCCATAAGAGATAATGGGAACAACCTCAACTGGACCGACTCTTGGGATATGTTCTTAAAGGAGAATGTCCCGCAAACATCAACAATATTCCTTATATGCTCATGGGGATCCTCATGAGCCAACCCACCAAACAACCCTTTCAATTACAAGAGCTACAACATAGTGCTTGTAATGTGAAACACAACGTTCCCTTCAGCCCGAGGCAAGCGAATTGCACCAACTCCACCCACTAGATTAGAGTCATTAACATTTGGCTCATTGACATCATTGAGATTACTGATGTCATCTTGGTGGCCCACTTGGCTACCATTGCTTCTGTTGACACTTATTTCCTCTGTTTTAAACAGCAACGAAAAAACCAAAACTAAAGTAAGTAGATTCAACTATGACTAAAAAGAACAAAATTCAACTTCACCAAAAGATTTTCAAACAACACCATTCCCCGACAACGGTGCCATTTTGATTAGCGTTTCAAAGACACTTCATCCAATTCTAAGCATCAACGGTCGCTAATCAATATAAAACCCAACTAAATGAGTTGGGGTCGAATCCCATAGGGAGCGGTACGTGTTACAGATTCAATTGGGAAGTATGAACATGGTCAAATAAGTCATAGGAATAAAAATTATAGAATAAAGACATTATTCAAATTAGGGGGTGACACGAATGTCAAATGGGGGTTTTTGGTTTTGATTATCAACTACAAACAGTGGCAAACAATATGAAATAACAATAATGAGACGGGTTATTGGGATGTGATTCGATTCTGGGCTAATATAGGCAAATGGGTAATTGCAACTATTAGAGAATAACTAGATATTAGTGAGTAAGCTAGGCTATAAAGTAGGTAAACTTTCTCTCGAACAATTTACCCCGAATCAATTTGATTTCTCTCGAACATCAATAAGCATGCAAAATAAGAACAACCCACACCTTAGTCCATTCACTCTCTCGAGCTGAATGTGTGGGATTAGGTTTAGGATTCACTCTCTCGAGCTGAACGAAGGTCAACCCAATACCCACAGACTATCAATCAATAATTTTAGTTTTAAAACATCTCTCTCGAGCAAGCCAAAAACACAAGGGTATACCTGTATTTGAAACTACAATTCTTAAATTAAACCACAATTAATGACTAAACTCACCTTTAAATATCATTTAAACTAACAATCATCAATACCCATAAACTAAATCAGCCCATAGTCTCATAATCACACCCCAAGAATTGAGGTTTTAGCTAGACATCATAAAAAGGTAAAAATCTGTTACCAAATTGATTATCCATCAACTACTAAGTGTAGATTCGTCCTTACAATGCTCCAATTCGAAGAATCTCAAAGACCCACTTCCAATTTCTCAAAAGTGAAAAACTTCAATTCTTCAAACTCAGGAAAAATTAGAGAAAACTTGTCTCAGTTCTAAAAATTATAAGATAAGATACTAATTGATGTTAGATAGATGCTAAACTAAATGTTCAAAAATATATTTATAGTCGTAAAAAATGTGCTGCGAAGAGTCATTCGACGAAGTAAGTCGGGCTCGCTGAACCATTCGGCGAGCCGCCCTTTGGTCATTTCCATCACCCTTCTGCCTTGGTATTCAACATCCTTAAGGTCTGTAACTTTGGGCAATCCAGAACTGCATCGCGGAACTACTCGACGATCCATCGACTGCTCCTTTCTTTCGCCAACTTGGTTCTTTCCTTCAGGGATTGGAACACTGAAACTTTAGGCGGCCAAATAGCCATTCGGTGACTCGCCAAGTGGTCTTGGCGTTCACAAGGCTTTTTTTTCTTCATTCTTTCAGCTCGCTTTGTTCCTTTTTGCAAATTAGTATCCTTGCTTTGTTCCTCAATCCATATACCTGGAAATCAAGGGTTTTATATGAGTTATTGGCACAAAATAAGCATTTGAGGACACCAAATCTCTAGAAACAAATCCCTTAACTGTTCCAAATCTCGTTCTCATCACCCACCTATATTAATTTATAGAGGTTTTACTATATTAAATGCATATTTAAGAGACAATTTTGAACCTACCCTCAAATATAAAAGAGTTACTTTTGTAATTTTCTCACAACTTTAAATGAGTATGTAATTATTTAAAATTTATAAAATGATTCAAATTATATTAAATTCAAGATATATTAGTTCAAATAAATATTGTGGATGAATATAATTGGGTTAATTATTTAAGTCGCATAAATATGAATTTAATTAAAGTTTAAATTCATTTATTAGGGCTAAAAATAATGAGCCCACATTGTTAAGCCCAAAATCATTTCATCCTAGAGTATCATTCTAGTGTCACGTGTCAAATGACATGGTATGTCAAGTCAATGGAAGAGGTCAATAGGATAAGTCATGTCACCTAAATTTGATTGGCTAGAGGAAACCTGTCGTTATCACTACTCCTCTGTCATGTCGCTTAAGTCTTATTGGCCGGGGGAAAGTTTATTCTCATCATAACTCCTCTATTCTACCTATAAATAGGGGTCCTCATAATTGAGGAGCACAAACACATTATAATTGTCGCGCTTCGCTAGTAAAAATTAGTATAGTATAAAGATCTTCTCTACAAGGATTGGTACAAATAATAATTCAATCAAATCTCCAGGAGGACTTAATTTTTTCGAATGATTAGATCATTGAAAGGAATATTCACATGAAGTTGCTTCAACATCTCTAAGGACTTACCAAAACACTTGTCAAGCTTATCTCATTTCATGTTTTGAGGGAAAAGGCAATGCAGACATGTATTTAGAATCAACTTTAGTTTTGACTTCTCCTTTCCTTTTTGAATTTCACAGGACTCCCCTACTACTTTTTGACTTCCTTGTGTCTCATATTGTCTCTTTGTCGCTTCACAAGCTTTGCTTTTGAATTATCATTGATTATTTTCCCACTTTGCAAAGTCACAACCTTCAGCTCCTTAGAGTTCTTCACTGTGTCACTTGGAAGAGTTCCAGGTGGTCTCTTAGATATCTGATTATTGATCTTTCCAACCTACTTTCCTAAATTTCGAATAGAAACTCTTTGAATTTCAAACATCTTATCAATCTTTATGATGAATGTCTTCATTAGATCTTCCAGACTTGATTGATTGCCATGTTATCTCTGTTGATTCTAGTACCCCTGAGGTGCTTGACTTTGACCTCTAGAGTTATTTTGTTGTCATGCATTCAAATTACCATTTAATGAACTCCATCAAAATCCAAGATGTTTCTGACCCGTAGAATTAAAGTTGGTGCCTCTATAATAGTTTGCACTATTATAATTACCAATTGCATTCACCTCCTCTTCTACAATTTTCCCTAGCTAACATTCATTAGTCATATGTCCATTCCCACAAAAATCACATATAGTCAGTGGTGCCATTTGAGCTCGGGCTATATTCCACTGTTTCACATCTTTATCAATAGTTAAGATTTGAGGATGCAATGTAGTGTAAGTTGATAACGCTGAACTACACTTCTTCTGATTCAAAGTGTAGGCGGTCACTAATCAAGTATAAACCCAATGATGAGTTGGGGTCGATCCTGATATGGTAAAGAATTCAAGTACGAAGTGAAGAAGTGTTCTAATCTCTTGTTGAAGCTAAAGACTACGCAACATAAACTAAATCAATAAGTTTTAATGATCAATATCAAATGGGGGATTTAGTAACCAATTTTCAACAAAGGTAATTAACACGGGAATTGAACGATTAGAGAGAGAAACTTAGGAGTGTAAACAATCGAATACTAGTTTCGCTTAATGAGTAATTATTAATTGCTTTAAGTTGTTGAATCTCAATGGGTAGGATAGATTTTGAATATAATAGCTATCTCTCGATCAGCTCTCATGTTTCGAGTGAGTTCTCTCGAACCTCAACAAGCTTAACAATACAAGCAACCTAATTTCTTAATTAAATCCACTTTCTCAAGCTGGGTTGTAAAGATGCAAAGCAATACAACTATCAATCATTCATCCTACTCTAAGCATCTTTCTCAAGCAAGCATAGAGAACTAAGCTAGAACCGAATTTTCAACTTCAGTTCATCAATGAAAACATGAATAAATAATTGAACCCATTTCAAAACAACATTAAATTCTGCTCAATTGTTTCAAATCTATACTCCTCTTCTTGGTAACTAGCTCTTACATAAACTTCGCATAACCCGGTATCTCTAACAACGCCTTTACCAAAGGAAGATTAATAGATAGAGTTTTGAAAATAGAGAGAAATTTTTGGAACTTTGCATATTCATCCTTCTTATTCAATCTTTGAGGAAACGGCAGATTACCTTTAGGCAACGGCTTTGTAGATACCGAATGATGAGCAACCCCCAAATTTGACTTTCTAACATCTCCGGAGATAACATCCTTTGATGCATCATCAACCTCATTGTACGCTTCATTGTTCAATTCTTCGGAAAGTCCATTACTATCGAGAGGAAAATCTTTCCCTTTGCTTGAACGTGTCTTATCATCATTTGGTAAGTCACCACCCACAACTTTTCCACTTAGGGTCAAAATGGCCATGCATTGGACACTCTGATTCTTCAGATTGGCTAAAGTATCACTAGGAAGATCCCCTTTTGGTCTTGCATTTGATTGGGCCAAAATTTGACTCATTTGAGTCTCAAATTGATTTATGGAAACCGAGTGAGAGGTCACCGTATGATTCAAATCTTAGAAATCATCCTTCATCTCCTTGAGCACTTAATCTAATCCTTGAACTTTGCTTAAGATACGAGGAAGCATATCCTCGGTCCAAAAGCTTTCGGAGCCGACATCTAGTTCCCGCAATTTTGGATAGTTGTAAGGAGGAACATAACGATCATCTCTATCCTTCCAATTTGTACCCCTATCACACCAATCTCGATCTCTCCGGCCATCATCACGATCTCTATTCCAACCTTGATTCCCGCCCGACCTTGGATAGCTCGGACGAGAACCCCCCACTTGTCTCGACTAAAAATGTACCTCTTTATTATACTTGGCTTCAAATTTTGCATCATACGGGCTCACTCTACTACTAGCACCAATTGCATTCGTAGCCTTATAACCACCTCCCATGACATGCTTCGTCCACAAGTCGATTTGTTTCATTATCTTAGCTATGTTATCCTCATATTCTTGGTTCTTCTCCAATTGTTCTTTGGTCAGTCCGAGGTTTAAAGGAGACACTTGATCCTCTATACCATGCACGATTTATCTTGGTCATCTAATCAAGAAATGCCGACGCCACGACAAAAGGCTGTCTCATAATACCACCCTGAATGAGTTGATTGGTAACACCTTTGTTGACAGTGTCGAGACTCCGATAGAAATATTGCAATAGCACATTATCCGGCAACCCATGAGTAGGACATTGTAGAAGAAACTTTTGAAATCTCAATCATGTTTCATGTATAGGCTCACCATCAATCCGCTTGAAGTTTTGAATATTATCCCTTAACTTAACCATCTTCAAGGAAGGGAAGAATCTTTCATAAAATACTTATGTGAGCTCCTCCTAGGAAGTAATAGAGTTTCGTGGTAATTTGGCTCACCACTTCGTTGATTCCCCTACTAGAGGAAAGGAAACAAACGGAGTCAGACTGAATCTTGAGTGATGTTATTGACGGAAAACAGGCCACACACATCCACGAAATTGCGAATGTGATCATGAGGGTTTATCATGAGCAAGTCCCCCAAAGAGACCTTTCATTTGCAACAACTACAACATAGTACTGGTCACATGAAACACCACATTGCCAACACTTGGAGGCAATCAAATAGCACCAGCGCTTCCCAATGGATCCATATTGACATCATGCAAGTTTTCGATGTCATCATTGTTCCCAAATTGACTTGAATTGCTCCCGTTCACACTCATCTCTTCACCTATTTAGGGAAATCAACAAAGAAACACAAATAAGAAAATTCTACTACAACAAAATTAGTTCACAACAACACTTCAATAAAAGAATTCTAAACACCACTCCCCGGCTGCGGCGCCATTTTTGATATGCTCAACTACACTTCTTCCGATTCAAAGTGTAGGTGGTCGCTAATCAAGTATAAAACCATTGTTGAGTTGGGGTCGATCCCATATGGAGTTATACAATAAAGAATTCAAGTACAAAGTACAAAGGTGTTCTAATCTCTTGAAGAAGTAAAAGACTACACAACATAAACTAAATCAATGAGTTTTAATGATCAATATCAAATGGGGGGATTTAGTAACCAATTTTCAACAAAGGTGATTAACACGGAATTTGAACGATTAGAGAGAGGACCTTAGAAGTGTGAGCAATCAAATATTAATTTTGCTTAATGGTTAATTATTAATTTCTTTAAGTTGTTGAATCTCAATGGATAGGATAGGTTTTCAATATAATAGTTATCTCTCTATCAACTATCATGTTTCGAGTGAGTTCTCCCAAACCTCAACAAGCTTAACAATACAAGCAACCCAATTCCTTAATTAAACCCACTTTCTCAAGCTGGGTTGTAAAGATGAAAATCAATACAACTATCAATCATTCATTCTACTCTAAGCATCTTTCTCAAGCAAGTATAGAGAGCTAAGCTAGAACAGAATTTGTAACTTCAGTTCATCAATGAAAATATGAATAAACAATTGAACCCATTTCAAAACAACATTAAATTGAACAATAAACAATACCCATAAGCTGATTTATGTATCCAATTTCATGATCATACCCCTAAGGGAAGAGGTTTTAGCCAAACATAGCAAAAAGTAAGAAATTGTTACTAAAAAGATTATCTATCCAAATTGTTAACAATCTACAATCCTCAATGCCAAAATAAAGACTAGAATCCTAGAACCTCAAATTCGAGATCCAAATCCTCTCCAAGAGTGTTCAATAATGTAAAAATTTGTAAAAAGCTCTCAAAACTGGGTAATACATTCTGTGGGAACTCCTTTTCTCTTTTCAAAAACTGAATTTATACGTTTCCAAAAACATCCCAAAATCTCAACACGGAGTCCAATCGTCGACATTAGTCGGGATCACTGAACAACTCAGCGATCCACTGAAGTGCACATCTTCTCGCCTTGTAGCTTGAATCTTGTGTGCAATTGTTCTGGTAAATTTGGCGAGCTGGATCATTGTCGCCATTCCATTCGGCGCATCGCTGAAATGTATTTTCACTCGCTGAGTTGGATTGATACATGGGCTACTTTGCTGGAAGATTTGGCGTGCTGGAGGCTAATGAATAACGCTTCAAGCACACCTCATCCAATTCTAGGTTTAAATGATCATTAAGAAATATAAACTCCAAAAAATGAGTTGGGGTCGAATCCCACAAGGAGCGGTACTTGTTCAAATTCAGTAAAGAAGTACGAATGTGATCTAACTAGTTATAAGAATAGAGATTATCGAAAAAGAAATGAAACAAATCAAAAGGGGTGACATGAATGTCAGATGGGGGGTTTTTGGTTTGCAATTATCAACTACAATCCAGTCACTAACAATTTGAAATAACAATAAGGAGAGGAATTCTCGGGATGTGATCGATTATAGGTAGATTCGATCTATTGGCAATTGAAACTACTAGTCAATAGCTAAAAATCAGTGGGTAGGCTAGAATATAGGTGAAATAGCTTTCTCTCGAACAACTATTCCGCTTCAAGTGATATCTCTCGAACATCAATAAGCATAGCAATTAAAAACATTCCACAACCTTAATACATCTTCTCTCTCGAGCAAGATGGATAGGATTGGGTTTAGGATTCACTCTCTCGAACTGAACCCAAATCAACCCAATATCTACAAACTATTAATCACAAGCCTTAGCTCCAAGACTTCTCTCTCGAGCAAGTTAAGAACACAAAATTAGAACTGCATTTGTAACTACAACTCATAAATTAAACCTCAACTAATGATTAAACCCACTTCAATATAGCATTTAAACTAGTAATTAACAATACCCATAAACAAATTCAACCCATAATCACATGATCACACCCCAAGAATTGTGGTTTTAGCCAAACATCATAAAAAGATAAAACGGTTACCAAATCAATTATCCATCAACTAGGGAAGAGTAATTAAGCCTTTACAATGCTTCAATTTACAGAAAATTTGAAACCCACTTGAAAATTCTCCAAATTGAGTCTCAAAAAGCCTTCAAGTCTACTAAAAAACTATCAAAAACTCTAGAGAAAATTGTTCTAGCCAAATTCAGGCTCTTTAGTTAATTGTTCAAAATCTAATTTATAGTCGCAAAAAAAAAGCTATGAAGGACCGTTAGGCGAGGTAAGTCAGGTTCACCGAGTGGTTCGACGAACCGCCCTCTGCTCTTTCTATCACCTTTTTGCATTAGCTCTCAACATCCTCAAGTCTTGTAACTTAGGACGATCACTCTTGGCATCGCGGAACTGTTCAACGATTCGCCGACTGCCCCTTTTTTGTTGCCGACTTAGTTTCTTCCCTCAAGGCTGGCACATTGGAACTTTAGGTGGTAAAAGTATCCACTCGACGATTTGCCAAGTGCTCTTGGCGATCATCAGGATTGCCTTTCTTCACTTCTTCAGTTTGTATTGTTCCTTTTTGCTTGTTAGTGTCTTTGCTTGTTCCTCAATTCATATACCTGGAAATCAAGGCTTTAACATCAGTTTATGGCTCAAATTAAGCATTTGATTACACTAAAGCTATATAAACAAAGCCCTAAATGAGTCCAAATCTCGGACTCATTGACACCCCCGACTTAAAATTTTACTTGTCCTCAAGTAAAACTCAAGATCAATAGTTCAAAAAGGATGTCTCAAATAGAGCTGCATAAGACTCAACATGATTGCACATAACAAGGTTCAACTTACTCATGAAATGGTCAATTGTGCACACAAAGATTCAAATTGTGACTCACCATTATCAAAGATACTCAAGTTCACAATACTTGCTTCAAATGCAAGTTGAAGCTCAACAGAGGTACTCAAATGCCCTCACAACAAAGATGATTCCATAGTCACACACAATTTCTCAACAATTTAAAGTTCCGAAATCACATACAACCTTCACACTCACAAAGATGAACACATGCATGACTTCACCCATAGGTTTGCCCTTATTTTCTAATTGACATTCGTTTAAGCTCATTCAAGATCACAAAGGTCTTTTCATGGCTTGTAACGGGGCTGAGTGTCAATGTATGGTCATTTAGGTGTAGTGGCTTCTACCTTCATGAAGTGTGGTATGTACATCACTTTTTCTCCTTCTCTTTAACATTTAAATCATGCTCATAATCCATCCCATTATTTAACTTCACATGAACTACCAGATACCCCATTTCTTTTACAATTTCCACAACTTTATTTCACAACTTTTTCATTCTTTTTCTTTGCTTCTTTTCTTTTTTTTCTCTTTTACATGGAGGGGTTACATATTGTCCAAAACCATTACTCAAAGAGAAATTTCTCACACTTCTTGATTTTCCTTCTCTTTTCACCACACCCCAACTTAGGTTTTTGGCCTAAGTTGGCTATTCAAACAAACCACACTTCATGAAAGTTATGGGTAAATAGATAAAGAGGGATCACAATTGTTCAAGTTTCTTTCAAGAAAAGGATAAGGAACAAGAGGGTCCAAGCAGGGTTCACACTTCTCACAAGGTTGCCCACAAAAGAGGTATATTGTCAAATTGTTTCACTCTTCAAAATTGTTTCCTAAGATCATTTCAAGTGCTTGCATCACTTAGTCAACCGGACCAACAGGGAAAATTCTAGGATTCATCACACACAATCTTCAAAGTAAGTTCATCACAGAAGGCCAATGGCACCAATATCAAACAAGACTCCACACTTTTTAGCTACTGTGCAATGTTCATCACAAGAGACTCATTCGATAAGCGGCTAGTCAGAACGAGATGCTAAAAGTTCACACGTTGTCAATGCAGCTTCATTTGCCTCATCGTAGCCGCACATTCATTTTGTTCAATTAAGAGCACTATTCAAGTCATCGGTATTGATCATAACCGACACTCAAATTCACACAAGAACAACCACAATCACACACATAAGAGGTGGCAAATTTTAAAATTAAGTTCAAAACCATTCTCATTCAAATCAACGGTCACAAGCTAAAATATCCACAATATCAAGATCAACACACATATATAGATCAACAAAACCCAATATTCACAAACAAAATAGAATCACAAGAGATAGGTATGGAAATACCTCACCCCACCCAATAAAAAGAAGCAGTTGTCCTGAAATGCAACTAGAAAAAAATAATCAGTAAAAAATATTGAGAGGGAGGTAAAAATGTCATCCTGCCAGGCTAAGCTTGAGGTGAAGTCTGCATCTCAGTCGCTCCATCTGTCGGGGCATCAGTGCTTGGAGTAACACTTTGAGGATGGGCATCAGTGCCCGGTGTAGCATCAGTTGTGGCTCCACTGGGGCCTGCCATAGTAGTGTATCTCAAGGAGGTTTGAACAACAGCATGTACCATAGCCTCTTATACCTCAGTCAGACCCTCAAACACAGTCTCCTCCTAAACACCAAGATGCTCCTCATCTGTCTCAGCCTCGGACTCTGCAGCCGCATCATCATCTCTAACCTCATCTCCGGTGGTAGCCGGAGGAACATCAGAACGAGCCAGACTGTCTGTGCTCAGGTCATCAGGGATCTCCATAGTCCCAAAAATTAGAGACATATCAGTAGACTTCAGCTGGTCCACATCCTTCCTCAACTCTGCAACTGCGGCCTTTAAGGCCGTCACCTCATGAGTAGCTCTCTGATCTCTCTCACAGACCTTGATCCTTACCGTGAGGGCATCAATAGAAAATCTAAGAGGTGTCAATGCAGCAGTGAGATCTCTCTCAATCATCCCAGGAAACCTGGCCTCTAGCTTGGAGGCACGCACATCAGCAGAATGGGCTAGGTGTCCCATCCATAGCAGCATGGCCTAGGTGAGTGGATATCGCGATCCAGTAGTGCTAGAAACATCTCTAGGAGGTGGGGGAGCAGTAGAAGAACTCAGAGTTACAGAGGGGGCAGAGCTATAAATATTTGAAGGCCTAGTGGCCGGAGTAGGCAAAACTACCTCTGCAGGTAATAACTCAATATCAACTACCGGGGAAGTATCCACCGAAGCTTCCTTCCTTCTCTCAGCCTCGTCTTTTTGGTACTCGTCCTCAATACACCAGATGTTAGTAGAAGAGGTGGAAGTCACCTCCACATCCACCTTCTCATCACGCAGAGCACAGGCCCGTCTGCACAGCTCGGTGATAAACACCAGAAATAGAAGAGATCTTTGACGTTGTTTGGCCCTCATGGCCATCTCTTGTCCAATGATCATACCTAAACTGAGGTTGTTCATAGCAATGATAAAGCCAAGACAGTCCGCCTTTGTGTGGCGGAGGATAGTCTCATTTTGGGATGGCATGATTGTGCTACTAATAAACCCAAACCAATACCCCGCCACCACATTTAGATCTTTCTTCTTTATTGGTACTTCGACCTTAATCCACCTAGGAGTGCTGTCAGAATGGAAAGGAGCCAGCCAACTTATCATGTCCTCCAATGTTGTTCTCTTGATCATACTCTGGTAGTCATTTACAATGTTGTAAATGCATCCCAAGATAGTGTTTATATCATCACTATCACACTTTACCTTCTTCCCCCCGACAATCACTGAATCCACTAGTTTGAAGGTGCTGGCTTTCCTCTTCCCTTGTGGTACCAACTCTCCGTAGGCGGTAGAACTCCCGGACCCAATTAGGAATGTAGGGACCCTGGGCTTAGTGAATATCTCAAACTTCTGAGACTTTAGGGTGCTCCATATTTCAGTATACCTGTCCACCACACCATTTGTGGACAACCTCTTTTCCTCAATGATAGTCCTGGCACTTAATCTGAGGTAGGAGGGGTTGGCTCTGAAATCCTAGACGGATCATTACGAGATTTTTCACGAATGTTTGCTCGTCGGGCTTGTAGTAAATGGTTATCCTCAGGCTTAGGGAATGCATCCTGAGAATCAAATGATTCTCCCTCACTACCGGAGTTATGCTCCGGTGTCTCACCTACAGGTACCTTGCCCTTTCCCTTGCTTTCCTTCAGAGGTGACATTTTTCTCTTTGCTTTGGAAGGCACTGGTCCCTCATTGATCACAATTCCTCGTGCCCTTTTTCGGGGCGGCATGCCAATATTGTCCAAATTTGTTCTAGCCATATCTGCAAAACACATAGGAACATGTTAGAGAAATGGGTCAAGAGAAATGTAGAAATCAAGTTGTAGAAAGACTCGCCGAACCAGTCACTTAGGCGAGCCAGATCGGGGTCGCCAAAAGTACCAGCTCAAAAAAATTTCCAAAATAAAGGCATGTCAGCGATGTTCAGGGCCCTTCGGCAAATGGCCGATAACAATCGGTGAGCTTAGAGTAGCCCGTCGAATATTACAGTGCATTTAAAGGGTTAGGGGCGCAGCAAGGGCGATCTAAGGAACCTTTCGGCGAGTCACCGAGTGAAATCAGTGAGCTCAGGCTTCCCGCGAAACTTACAGAGTGAAATCAACTAAACTTAGAACTTAAAGGTGATCTAAGGGGGACTTCGGTGAATCACCGAACCATTCGACGAGTTTGATGCAGGTCGCCAAACGGCCCAACGTGCCAGTTTTCACCCCCATTTCCCAAATCAAGTCCGCATACCTCGAATTCAAAATCAAACACACACAATATTCAATTAGCACTATACCCATATGATCCATGCCCTTGGGGTAATCAGACATCCCCCGATTTGGCCAAAATTGGTCATTTGACGACTTTTTCCTTTAAGAATGACGTCAAACTCTCCATCATCAGGAAAATAAGTCACTTGGCACAACTCGGGGCTACTTACACTTCACCCAACTAGACCCATTACAAAATTACCGCAACCCAATAATTTAGAACCAATTTTAATGCACAAAACATGGGAATCGATCTATATAAGCACTTAGGCATGCATTTCAAATCAACACGGGCAAACCAACACAATACACGCAATTTAAAAAATTACCCAACATGAAACACAACACGTTTACCTATTGTATTCGAGTTCAACCACAAAATTGAAGTGCAGGGTTCGGAAAACCAACCTTAATGCCGAATAACAATGTTGAATAGCTAGGCGACAAAGATTTCCAATTCCTACCACGAGATCAGACTAAAATGCTAGTAAAATAGTAAAATATTGAAGATTAACTAATGGGTGAGAGAGTACAAGAGTTGAAAATAAGAGAATATGAAGGATTTGAAATTTTAAACCATTTGGCCTTTAAAACCTTTCAGTTCGCGGCACAATCGGCAACGTATGTCGTGATTGCCGACCCACTCGGTAATTCACTGAGTGGTGCTTTACCTCATCGAGATTTACAGGACCTCCAAGAAATTTGGGGGTTCAAATGGCGGATAAAAGTGAGCTTGCCAACCTATTTGGCGAGTCGTCGATTAAGCAATTAGCTCGCCAACTTTTACAGACTTCCACTTTAGGCTTGGTGGGTCCAGCAACGGTCCAAGTCGGTCTCACCGACCTATTCGGCGTGTCGCCGATTGGACTTTTCGCTCGCCAAAATACCCATTTTCCTACACTTTTCACCTTTCAACCTTTACCATCAACACCCATTATTCAAAATCAAAAAGCAAAGAATTAAAAACATGGGTTGCCTCCCAAGGAGCGCCTTAGTTAACGTCGTGGCACGATGAGGATACCAAATCAAGCTTCATTTTTGGGGTTTGCCATTGTGTCACTAGGCGCCCCCTTGTAATTTTGGATTAAAATGTGAAGAAATTTGACCCATTTGGGTCTCCAACTGCTTAATAGAGACGGAGTGAGGTCACCATTTGATTGAGAGTCGATACATCCTCTTTCATCCCTTTCAACACTTTGTCGGACCCTTCTACTTTGTTGAGAATGCGTGAGAGCATACCTTTTGTACTGCCTCCTTCAGACTCCTTGGGCTTTTGATGCTCATGGGGAGGAACATACCTATCCTTCTCCCCCTCCCTTTCTTTCTAAGTGGCGTTACGATCATGCCATTCTCTGTCATGGTCTCTCCAGCCCTCATCTCTATTCCATCCTTAATTTCCACCCGGTCTTGGGTAGTTTGCATGATAACCTCCTCCTTGATTGGCGAGGAAGTTCACTTCCTCATTGTACAACGCTTCAAATTTTGCTTCATTGGGGTTTATTCCACCAACATCAACAACATTAACACTCCTTGCACCAGAACCCATGATATTTTTAGCTAAGATATCCAGCTGGTTCATCATTTTGGCCATGTTTTGGTCTCTCTTGATCCTTTTCGATATGCTCTTTTGTCATTTTGTAAGTGAGAGGAGAGACTTGGTCTTCGCGAGTGTACCATGAAATATTGATCTTGGTCATGCAATCAAGGAGTTGGGACACTACTGCATAGGGCTGTTGCATTATACCACCCGGAGAAAATTGATCAACCACTTCTTTGTTTACCGAATCGAGGCTCCTATAGAATTGTTAAAGCAACACATTATCTGGAAGTCCATGAGTTGGGCATTGAAGCACCAACTTCTTAAATCTCAGCCAAGTCTCATGGATTGGCTCACCTTCCAAACGTTTGAAACCTTGAATGCCATCCCTTAGAGTCATCATCTTCGATGGCGGATAGAATCTCACTTGAAATGTCGTGGTCAGTTCTTCCCAAGAGGTGATAGAGTCCCTCGGTAACTCAGCCAACCATTTAGTAGCTTCACCCATTAAAGAGAACAGAAACAACCTGAGATGGACCGATTCTTTCAATATGTTCTTAAATGAGAACGGTCCACAAACATCCACAAAGTTCCTGATATGCTCATGGGGATCATCATGAGCCATCCCCCCAAATAATCCTTTCGATTGTAGGAGCTGAAGCATTGTGCTTGTGATGTGAAAACCTGCGTTTCCTTCGGCCGGAGGTAAATGAATGGCACCAACACAACCCAGTTGGTTTGGGTTATTGCCGTTTGGGTCATTGACATCATTGAGGTTCTCAATGTCGTCTTGGTGGCCCACTTGGTTACCATTACTTCTGTTAACGCTCATCTCCTCCTCTGTTTAACACAATCAACACAAAACCAAAAACTAAAACAAGTAGATTCAACTATAACTACAAAGATCATAATTCAACTTCAATAAAAGAATTTTAAACAACACCACTCCCCGGCAGCGGCACCATTTTGATGAATAACGCCTCATCCAATTTTAGGTGTAAACGATCATTAAGCAATATAAAACCCAACAAATGAGTTGGGGTCGAATTCCACAGAGAGCGGTACGTGTTCAAATTCACTTAAAAAGTACGAATGTGATTTAATTAGATATAGGAATTGAGATTATCGAAAAGACATGAAACAAATCAAAAGGGGTGACATGAATATCAGATGGGGGGTTTTTGGTTTGCAATTATCAACTACAATGCACACAAACAATTTGAAATAACAATAAGAAGATGAATTCTCAGAATGTGATCGATTGTCGGCTAATTTTGATATATGGGTAATTGAAACTGCTAGTCAATAACTATAAATCAGTGGTTAGGCTAGACTATAGGTGAAATAACTTTCTCTCAAACAACAGTTCCACTTCAAGTGATTTCTCTTGAACATCAACAATCATATCAATTGAAAACAACCTACAACCTTAATACATCTTCTCTCTAGAGCAAGATGCATAGGATTGAGCTTAGGATTCACTCTCTCGAGCTGAACCCAAATCAACCCAATACCTACAAACCATTAATCACAAGCCTTAGATCCAAGACTTCTCTCTCGAGCAAGTTAAGAACACAAAATTAGAACTACATTTGCAACTACAATTCATAAATTAAACCTCAACTAATGATTAAACCCACTTCAATATAATATTTTAACTAGTAATTAACAATACCCATAAACAAATTCAACCCATAATCACATGATCACACCCCAAGAATTGGGGTTTTAGCCAAACATCATAAAAAGATAAAAACTGTTACCAAATCGATTGTCCATCAATTGGGTAAGAGTAATTAAGCCTTTACAATGCTTTAATTTGCAAATAATTCAAAACTCACTTGAAAAATCTCCAAATTGAGTCTCGAATAGCCTTCAAGTCTACTCAGAAACTATCAAATACTCAAGAGAAAAATGTTCAAGACTAAATCAACATCTTAAGTTAACTGTTCAAAATCTAATTTATAGTCGCCAAAAATAAGCTACGAAGGGCCATTAGGCAAGGTAAGTCGGGTTCGCCGAGTGGTTTGGCGAACCGCCCTCCGCTCTTTTTATCGCCTTTTTGCGTTAGCTCTCAACATCCTCAAGTCCTGTAACTTTGGGCGATCACTCTTGGCATCGCGGAACTGTTCGGTGATTCGCCGCCGACTACCTCTTTTCTGTTGCCAACTTGGTTTCTTCCCTTAGGGCTGGCACACTGGAACTTTAGGTGGTCCAAAAATCCACTTGGTGTTTCGCCAAGTGCTCTTGGCGATCATCAAGCTCACATTTCTTCACTTTTTCAATTTGTTTTGTTCTTTTTTGCTGGTTAGTGTCCTTGCTTGTTCCTCAATTCATATACCTGAAATTCAAGGCTTAAACATCATTTTATGGCTCAAACTAAGCATTTGAGGACACTAAATCTATATAAACAAATCCTCAAATGAGTCCAAATCTCAGACTCATCAGAGGTTCACTCGGCAAGTCGTCGAGTAGCTTTTGCGAGCTCCAGCTTCTCTTTTCTTCAACTTTTTTGCTCCTATTCGCATAGTAATGTCCTTCCCTTCTTCTTAAGCCTTCATTGCTGTATATAAACACATTAACATTAGTTATGAGCACACAATAGGCATTGAGGACACTAATTCATTGAATAATGAGCCCTAAATGAGTCAAAATTCCCGACTCATCATAAGTGTAACACCTCAAAAATTTGAAAGAAAAAATGTATAAAATTTTCACTAAAGCAAGTTCTACGAGTCTTATCTACGGACCATAGGAAGGAAGTCATGGTCCTTGGATTGAGTTTTGAAAAGGTCAAGTCTCTAATTGTTTATCTACGAATGACAGGATGAGACGTAGGGAATTTTATGAGCCGTAGAAAGTACCCGTAAAGTTGATTCAGTAATGGATTTGAGACCTCAAGTCTAGGAGAACATTTAGCAAATTCTAGTTTGTTCTATGGGTCGTAGAAAGGTACTCGTAGGAGTGATCCAGACTTGGTGAAATTTTGAGCTTGAACTTGGGTTCTTGGGTTCTTGGGGTCTATGGACCGTAGAAAATGAGAAGGGCCGTGGAAAGGTCTCATGGAATTGATCAAAAATATTGAGCCCTAATAACATGATCTACTGTTGACCAGGACAACCCGTAGAAATTTCTACGGACCATAGGTCGAAATCGTAGGTCCTATCTGGTAGTTTATTATTAAGGGTATTTGAGTCCTTTCCTATGCAATTAATACTTATACTATGTCGTTTTGACCCTCTTTTTAAGTCCTATAACTACATTTCAATTCCTAAAACTACCCAAATCCTCTCATTCTCTTAAATTCCCAATTCACATCCAAGTTCACCCTCTCCAATTATCTCTCAAGTTCAAGGAATAAAAGCTAGGGTTTCAAGCTCCAAGGTCTTCGCTTTCTCTTGCTTTGGTAGGATTTGATATCAAGGTACATAGGAATTCACCAATGGATTACATTCATCCATTGTGTCCCAAAAGAATATCGATCTCCTAATTTAATTTCACTCAATTTGATTAGGGTTACATGCAAATTTCCATGGGTCCAATTTATTATGATTCACTTGTTTGATTTTAATCTTATAATGCGTGATTTGATTCAATTAGATGGTTTTTAGTTGATTTCATATGGTCACATGGGTTATAGTAGGTGCCATCATGATTTCTGCAATTGGGTCGTGGCAAGTTAGTATCAAGCCCTAGGTTTATTAGTCTTACTTGTTGATGAATGGAATTTACACTCACTTGAGGAATTTTTAGTTCAACAATTGTTGTCCTTAATGCTTATTTATATCATATTCTAATGATATTTTGATGTTTTGTAGCTACAGAGGCCAAAAACATTTTAAGGAGTACAAACTCCCACTTGGAGGATGCCAAACCAAAAGGGAGGATCACCTAATGGGTTTGACCTTGCCTAAGTTGACAATGTTAACAAATGTAAATACTCTATGTAGGTCGGAGAACCAAAGTCAAGAAGGTGATTCGCCGAAGTGAATGGGAAAACAAGGAGTCCATCACCGATAGTGACAGACTCTTGAGCAGAAATGAAAACTTAAAGAGCAAACAAGGTGGTAATTGGAGATCCATCGAATGTGAAAGGCTAACTCGATCAAGTTCGCCAAATGTGGTTCAAACACCTAAATCCTGAAGGAAAAGAGGGGCGAGCTAAAGAGAAAATGATTATCCACTGAATAAGTTAACCGAGCCCGACTAACGTCACCAAATGAGTCATGCTTGGAATCTTGGGCCAATTTTGGGGAAACTATAAATAGTTCAAAGGAGAGGGAAATAGATCCGATTTTTGGTAGAAGATTTTGCATCAAAATTTTAGTCTTTTTACCTGGGGAGAAATATTTGTTAGTTTTTGGGGTTTTAAGAATACACTCTTGTAATTGACAATTGAGAGTTGAAATCAGTGTGGGTGTTGAAGATAATTGCTTAATTTTAACAAATTTATGGATGCTATCATGATATATAATTTATTTGCTTCTTATGATGTATGGCTAACTCCCCAATTCTAAAGGTGCGGTTATGGGGTTGGTACTGATTTAATGTAGTGAGTTTTGTGTTTTGCTAAAATTTTACTGTTGTGCTTGGATTTGAGCTAATTAGCACGAGGTTAATTCATGGGTTAAGGTTGTAAACTTAATCCTATTCTCAATCTTCGATTGATGCTCGAAAGAGATTAATTGAAGTGGGTAATTAGTTTAATGCGTGCAATTTAGGTTCAATTTCTATGGTTTGCTCGAAAGAGAAACTATGGTTCATTTTTAGTTGCCCAATTTACCCAAAAGGGAGCTTTTCGTAAGGTAATGAGTTGATTTGTGATTTAAATAGATGAGATCGAAAGGAGATTCTATGATATGGTACTATAATATTGAAAAACATATATTAGTGACATTGAGGATTACCCAATCTATCCGTGATTGTTTAACACTATTGAGCAACACAAGTACCCCTACTCAACATCGATACAGATCCCTGCACTCCTAGATTGCCTTCTACTAGCTTGAATTCCTTATTTTAGTTCAATTGTGATATTTGATTCTTAAAACCATTTTAGTAAATTTGGTGGAATCATCCACCTAGTTGTTCTAAAGTACTACAATGAATAAGTTTGCATTCTTAATTCTCTAGTTGAATTCTTATCCCTAAATCATTTATTGTAGGATTGCACCTAGACTCTTTGTTGGGTATTTTTATTGACAATGAGTGCTTACTCTTCTAATTATTTTTAGGGTAATTTGAGCATTATCAAAATTAGCGTCGTTGCTGGGGAGTGGTAGCTATGAATTAAATTAGTGAAGTTCGTTTATAAGTTTGTTGAGTTGTAGTAGATGAGAAAAGGATCAAATGTCCCCTCAAGCTTTAGTCATATTTCCAACTACACACTTAACCTTTTCGGGGGTCCTATTACCCCCCTGAACCTTTTTATTTTTATATTATTTCACCCTCAGAAGCTGATGTGTCCACATAAACCAGATTTATAAAAAATGTTTGTATACACGCGCTGTCCACGTATATATTAGTGGACCCCATGACTTTACACGAATCACATATTGACACGTGTCATAAAACTTTACCTTTACCTTTGAACCAAATTAACCCTCATTCTTCTTCCTTAGATTAATCATACGATCTTCTTCCTAAATCTCTAGTTCTTCTTCCTTTTCTCTACAATCTTCCATTATTGACGTTGCTCGGAAAGCTTACTTACTATTTCTTCTGAGAAAAGG
>JAJOOI010035745.1:0-12416 GCA_029582585.1 Solanum bukasovii | reverse complement strand
TAGTCTTATTATGCCTTAAATAGCGTCAAAGAAAGTACAGGTTTGTGATAAAAAAAACTTATTCCTTTATCCACGCAAACAATCGCTTCAAAAACTCGGTTATTAGCCCCAAAACATACCATTTATATTATTGGGCTCGTGCATAGCATGGGCAACATTATCTAGTATATTTATATATGAATAAAGAAAGAAAATATTTTAAAAGATTATCTTAAAATTACATCAGACTCCCTCTCTCTTAATTACATCAAGTTTTCCACTAACCTAATAACTACTCCCTCCATTTCTATTTATATGTCACTATTTTAGATTTTCACGTCCCTTAAGAAATTACGTAAATTTACCCTTTTGCCCTTATCTAGTGATCTTTTGAAGTCAAGTTTTCAATAAATGAACATAAATTAGTTTATTTTGATTAATTAAATTGGCCAATGAATATGTATTAATTAATTAGCTTTTCTATGTTGATTAAATTCATACTTTCAAGACTAATATCTCTCAAGGGTAAAATAAAAAGAATAGTACGATATATATTTAAACAAAGGGGCAACATGAGAAAGTGTTGTTGAATTTAGAGGTACTTAGTTCGTCATGGGCTTGCTACGGATCTGGCAAGTGCTGAGAACATATAAGTGACGAGACACGTGATTTTAGATAGGAGGGTGTGGAGGTCGCATACTAGGGTAGAAGGTTAGTAGGTAGTGAAATGTTGTCTTGCTTGTTGTTGTTCATATTCTTTCTTTTAGGCTTTAATTTATATTAGTTACGTTGTTATGTTTTCGTCACTGTTTACTTTTTCTGTATATCTAAAGAAGATCTTTTGGAAACAATCTCTTTATCTTCACGAGATAGTGGTAAGGTCTATATTCACTGTACTTTCCTCAGACCTTACTTGTGACTTCACTGGATATATTGTTATTATTATTATTGAATTCAAATCTGAAACATTTATTTAAAGGCGAAGAAAAATTATCATAACGCTACAACCTTTAAATAGCAATGAATTTGTTTCACTAATTAGTCAAACCAAATGATCTTTTATTTTTGTTTCACTAATTATTATTATTATGTTGTTTGGATTATAATCACAAAGTTATATTAGGCCAATTAATAATGTGATATTTGATTCACCATCTCTTATATTTTTCTAATTATTGGTTAGTCCATTTTTTCAGTTGAGCAAAGATTTGGCTAATTTAATCATTAGTCGTTAACCACCTACTTGGAACAAAAGAGAGAAGAAAAAGAAAACAAAAAGGGAAATAATAATTGAGATTTTCACTAAATTTTCTATATGTCATTATTATTATTAGAGTTGGGCATAAACTATCGAAAATCGAATTATTGTATCAAATCGAAATTTTTGGTGATTTGGTATTCAGTGATTGAGTATTCGATATGGTATTCAGAAGTAAAATTTTAGAATTATGGTATCCGGGTTTCCGTTTGGTATGAGACACTAGTACCATCTGGTATTTTCCGAATATCGAATTATTTACTTAATCAAAAACATATATCAACATGTCTATTATTCATTAGTACAAGTCCAAAGAAGAAAGTTAAAGAATGAACATAAACAATACAAATGCATATCTTTTAGTTGTATCAATTTTTTTTTCTTGATATCTTCTTACTTATTGATCTTTTATTATATCGTGCCTCCACATAAAAAATAGAAATGATAATTAACTTTGTAATACAATCGGCTACAATTTCAAGACGGTATTACCCGAATACCATACCAAATCGAAATTTAATTTACTGATTACCGAAATTTAAAATTTTGGTATTTGGTATCTACTTTTAACTGTCAATTATCGAATTACTAAACCCGAAAATTGATAATCCCAAACCGAATATCAAACGCCCGCCCCTAATTATTATTATTAAGTATTATTTTCATTCGATATCTATTGAAGTTCGATTAAATACGAATTCATATTATAAAGTTCATTTTTAAAAATGACGTTTTTAATAAAATTTCAATCATACCCAAAACTCGAACCCCTCATTTCTAAATTAAGGATCGCACTATCATGTTACTCCAATACATTTATAGCCTTATTAGAGTTGAGCATAAATATTGAAAAATTAAAAAATCGGACCAAACAAAATTCATTCAATTCGTCCAGTTGAGTACAATTTTTATCCTAACAGTTCGATACTTCAATTCGATGTTTGATTTAAAAGTCAACTTTTTGGTGCATCGAAAAATCAAACTTTATTATATATGTTTTAAAGAAAAAGAAATTTACTAGGATTAGAGTTTTCTTGTCCTGCTTTTACCTGACACTTGCAGAAAAATGAGTTTTTGGGACCTCATTCATGGAAATTAGAGAGTTCTATTTGATTTGGTATTTATTTTACTCCACTCATTTGCATTGAAATTCATCTTAGAAATATCCAATCAAATCAAATTGAATCTGAAAAAAATAAATCGATTCGAATAAAATTCAATGATGTTAGGTGCACACTTTTCTATAATCAAAAATTGAAGAATTGTACTTTTGATTTTAAACTTTTTTTAAAAGTCATTTTAATCTTATTTTACGTTAATTTTAACATTGTCAAACACTCTCAAAAATTAAAAATGACTTAAAAGTGGGTTTGAGTCTTACCAACTTTTAAGTCAATCCAAACAGGTTCTTTATTAATGAAAATAACTTAATTCTAGCTAAATATAATTTTTAGGGGCAATTAACACTCTTTGTAAATATTTCTAAACCTTATAGTGTCATTAAATCTAATGACAATTAATTAATGTCGATAAAAACTTTTACTCTTTTTATTAATATACATATTTATTGTCCTGAAAGCTATTTTTATTACAATGATCCCTAATACAAATGAAAATCATCAGGTATAATAATTTTAAAGCACACAATATAATATATCACTAAGTTAGCTATATGTCACTATTAGGTTCCTTCAACCCATTATTTGCTTTATTAGACTTTGAAAAATCAATCAAATGCTCAAAATTGAAAATAATACATATGAAAAATCATTATGTATAACAACTTTAAAGTTTACAAGTCCAAAAATATCGAAAATGTCCTCGTATTGGAAAAGTTGCCGACCAATAACAATAAAAATATAGTCAGGGCAAAATCCATCTCTTTTCATCTCTATGTTCGCTAAACTTGCTTCCTTTGTTGCTTCCATGAAACCAACTTTAACACACTGATTTTATGAGTGAATTCAACCTCCGAAAAGAAGAAGAAGAAGAAGGGAAATAAGAATTGAGATTATTCAATGGTTTCACTAAATTAGCTATATGTAACTATCACTAAATAGTGCATATATATATATATATAAATTAGATTTTCATTATGTATAATAGAATACATAAAATTCCCTCAAATAAGAATACAAAATCTTCAATGGTTTCACTAGATTTGTTATATGTCACTAATCACAATCATGTTATTTCAACATATTTATTGCTATATATTGAGCTTTGAAAAAACACCCCAGTGCTCTAAGAAGATATGGTTGAAGAAGAAAGAAAAAGAAAGAGGTACAGCTAAACATATTTTGAAGAAGATATGTTCATGCGCTAAATAATGGTGTAATACACTTTCTATGCCATGTTAGCGAAATGTGTTCAATAGGTACAACTTGTAGTTAAGGTGTTCAAGTGAATTGTGCGGACAACTTTGAGTGGCTGTCAATGACTTAAGCCTAAAAAAATCATTACATGTAACAATTTTAAAAGGCCTAACCCATCGGTAGCCTCCTAAAGTTGGCACCATATTTCACTTAAACACCTTAAGTAGGCGATGTTCATTTTAGACACTTAATGTTGGGTTCCGTTATGTCATTTGGACCCTTTTTTTATATCAGCAAAAATATATAATGTGTGTGTGTTAGACTCGCGAATGACGTGTAAAGTGACAAATTAAATAACGACATTTGTCATTTATGTCAAAAGTAATTTTTAAATCATTAATTTTGAGTAAAATAAAAATTAACCAATGGATTAATGACACATGAACCAAATAATTACAAATTAAAATAAAACTTAAACCAATAAAAGAAACCTCCCACCCCAAACATTTGTCTTCTCCAACTACCCCCACCCCCTCAAAACACTGTTTATCCTCTCTGGTGCTCGTCTCCCCCTTACATGAGGTGTCTAAAATGAACATCTCCCATTTAAGGTGTCTAAGAGTGTCAACTTTAGAGAGCCATTGATGAATTTGACCTATAAAAAATATCCTCGTATCGACAAACATACATGACAGTGTTCAGCTCCTGAAATGCTACTTGTATAGCTGGCGAAGAACGTTTGACTTACCACCCAAGCAAGAATTAGTACATATAAAAGATAATTGCATATAACAAGTTTAAAGCATACAATTTCATGTACCAAAAATACCCTTGTAATGACAACAAACATGACGCCGTCCAGCTGCTTATAGGTCATTTTATAGCTGACGAAGAATATTCGACTGGCCACCCAAACCGGAGACAAGTATAACAATTTTAAAAGCACACAAGTTCATAATACCAAAAATACCCCTTGTATCGGTAAGCAATCACAACAACAACCAGTTGCTTAGAAGTCACTTGTTCATTTAACGAAGGCCACCCAAAGCAGAGATAGTACATATAAAAAAATAACCATTACATATACTTAACAATTTTAAAGCATAAAAATTCCCTTAAGCAAACATGACTACTTAAAGATCACTCGTATAGCTTATCGGCAAGCCAAATTTGCATCAAAATTAGTGATTCAATACGCAAATTGAATCATAAAAAATGGAACAAACTTGTGGAGGGTCAACAATTTTGCCCCAAGAAATCATTTTTGAGATTTTCTTGAGGTTACCTATCAAATCCCTCTTGAAATTCAGGTGTGTTTCGAAATCTTGGCTTTTTTTGCTCTCAAGTCCTCTATTCAGCAAAACCCATGTCGATTTATGCTTAAAGAACCCCAAATTGACTGATTATAAACTTGCTGTGGTAGCTTCTGTTTATGGTTCAGATAGAAAATGCAATTCTTACAACATTGGGTTTGAAAATTCATGTCTTAGTGTGGCTAGAAATAGTTGTCCTGCTAAATCTTTAGCTATCTCAGCTAGGATTTTGGGTTCTTGTAATGGGTTGATTTGTTTAACTAGTGACTCGTTTACTGTAATGTTATTGAACCCCTGTACTGGAAAGTTTAATGTGTTTCCTGATTCAATGCTTCGGAGTAATGGCGGCGGTGGTGTTGGTTGTTTTATTAGATATGGATTTGGTTATGATGCATCTTTTGAAGATTATAAGGTTGTGAAGATCTTTAGTTTTCCTCATATTGAGGGAAGATATGAGAATATGGTTAATGTTTATAGCTTAAAGGCTAAATCTTGGAAAATGATTGAGGGATTCAATAGTGGTAGTTTAAATGGAAAGGTTGGTGTGTTTGTAAATGGGGCACTTCATTGGGAAGCGTCCCATAGTCATTGTTCGGGTTCGTTTTGGGAGATTGTTACTTTGGACCTGGCTGTAGAGAGATATGGGAAAATAGCACTGCCTAGTTATGAAGATGGAGGTGTTTATTGGACGTTAGGTGTTTCGAGGGGGTATTTAGTCGGTTGTTGCAACTACGAAAAGAATAAGGCGGATGTGTGGGTGATGAAGGAGTATGGTGTTGAGGAATCCTGGACTAAATTGGTTATCATCTCGTTACCCGTTGATCGTAGGGCTTATATCTTACCATTGTTCGTGGCTGAGAATTGTGATGAATTTCTGCTGCAGCTAGGGGAAGAGCTAGCACTGTATAATTCAAGGGATGGTTCATACAAGCGACTTGACGTTTACTCATCCGGTGATTATTTTCGTCACGCTCAAGCTACGACCTACTTTGAGAGCCTTGCTTCACCTCATATGAAGTGATGTGATGACAGGTGACATTGTGGAGGCAGAGAAATTAAAAGAGGGTAAAAATCTTTCTGATTGTCTTGTATCCATGTTCTCATATTTAGTGATCACATTGTGTCTTTGTCATTGTGTTCTTTTGCGTTTTTCCTTATCATGTAAGATTCTTGGTACTTCAGCAACATTGAAATATTATTGTTATCATGCTCAATTAAGTTCTATCTTTCCGCGCAATTCATATCATGTTGATACACAATCCTCAATGCCAAATAGGAAGTAGCTGGTTGAATGCATTAATAAAGTGTGCTCTAGTTATGTTGTTGTGAGCTTTATGAAGATTAATAGAGTAATTCGGTTGAGTATACGACAAAATTGGATATCTTAGTACAAAATGGAGCTTGTTTGTGAAAGTGGTTTTAGGTTGATAACTTGAAATTTAAGTGCTGCAAGTTTTTCTGTTGTATGTTTTTGGTGTGTTTTTTCCTCTTCAGGAACTGGGGTTAAGCATCTTTCCGGTGCTCGTTAAATCATAAATGCTTCCCATCAAGGATGATTAGCCTTACACCCACCCACCCACATATACAGTATAACTGCTCTTCCCATCATGCTTTCATAGAGAAAAATTATCATACTGATTATCCTGAAAACTGACCTAGGACATGTGTCTTGCTCCTATGAAAAGTAATGAAAAAGGAAATTAAAGTTTCCCTTTTGTGTTAACAAGAGATTCTTCCCCGTCTCTTCATTACAGATGGACAGGATGTTGTTATGTTATTGGTGATGTAGCTTGATTGCGTTGAGTGCATTCTTGACCTCGTAACATCACTTTTACTAAGGTAGCATTGAGGTTACCGAGACACAGCCCTTGAATTGGTTTGCGTACAAACTAGTGCATGTGTTTGTTAAAATGCTTAAAGTGAAGTAGTTATGTTATCCTTAGCCGTGTATGTGTTGGAACAAGCATATATCACGGAAAGACACAAAATTATCTTGAGAAGATAATTAGATAAATAGTGACTAAGTTAAGCCTTCATATGTCATACATGACTTGTTATAACTCTTGGGAATGTGTCGAAGTGAAACTTGCTAGTTATATGTGTAGAATGCTTGCAGTGACCATGTTTGAGTAAAGTGTGTCTTGTATGTATGATATGAACGACCTGGACTGTACTGTTTATATGCTTGATTGTTTGCTTTCCCATGTTTCCTTGTCATCGATAAAGGGGCGAGGGACAAATTTACATTATCTATACCAATGACACGATCAATCAATGCAGGAACCACAAGAATTCTGGGTTTGTTCATCATCGAATCAACTTCTGCCTTTGAAGCTGATCTCATGGACGATATAAATGTTGGTGCAAGTAAATACTTGCAAGTTCCCGTGATCTATGCATTTTCCAGGTACCTCTTCGAATGGTGGCATTGTTCCTTCGATAGAGCTATGCATTTTGCAAACATACCTCGAGCACGAGGGTATTGAGGTTCAAAGTACACACCTACGGTTCACCATTCTATCTCTAACATAAGGAAGGAAAGAATCTCAAGATGTTTCGAAGATATTGGCAATACTATCCAGAAGATTTAAGATGGATGAATTGTTTGCCTTTATTTTACTTTTGGTGTAAAGAAGAATTTGTATGATGAACTATGGAACTTTTGTTTGCTCTCTTTATGAATTATAATTATGGCTTTTAGCAATGCCTTTGTGCTAATGGAATATAACTTTTAAGTCAACATCTATGATAATTTTAAAATAAGGGTTTAAAATGTCCCTAACATATTAAAAATAGTATATAAATCAACAACAACATACCCCGTGAAATAAGATAGAGATAAATGCTGAACAACATTTTTCTTGAATCTTATTATTATTGTTGTTATTGTAGGCGAAAGAATGAACATTTCAACTATATATTTTGCGGAGATTAGATTTTATATTCTGCCCTCTTTATAAAACCCATCGCCACCCGACTTAAAAAAATAAGAATAAACATATTTGGCCATAAAATTCTCTGAAATCAAGTTGAATTTAAGATATTTTTTTTTAAAATAAAATATTTCCAATTACGACGTCGTTCTCTCGTTGATTACTCAGCCTAGTATTGCGTCTCTCTGAAAATTTCTTGGATTTTCAGTCGAATTGCAGAAATGGCGGATCGGTTTTACCCAAATGTAATGCCGGATTTTGTTGCAGAGAATCCGGCGATAGAAGAAGAACAACATCCAATTCCGCAAGGAACGAATGAATCACTGTTGAAGCTTCTCTCAACACCATACCACATTCTATCCGAAAAGTTCAAACGCGCAGCTCTCGATCTCAAAGAAACTGTAAGCAACTTGATATTCTTTCCTTATATGATAGATTATTCATAGTCATAATTGTTAAAATATCATTTTTTTTGCGAGTTTCACTTTTTCATAGTTCACGTAGGAAAATAGAGCAAATTATGATTGAGGTATGGAACTCGTGAAAAAGTGATAGTTCTGTGTGTTTTTGATGGTTGACTCTTATTAATAGTATATTTGATCAAGCTTCTAGAAAGGTAAAAGCGAAAAAAATAAAATGTTTGATTTAGAGAATTTAGTTATTTGGCCAAGCTTTTAAGCAAAAAAATAATAATTCTAGAGAACGGAGTAGCAAAATATGTTTTTCGGAAGCTAAAAAATTAGTTTTTTCGTGTACTATTGGAAACTTGGACAAGAATAACTTGTTGCTCTATTATTGGTAGAAGTGTTTCTCAAATTGATTAGCCAAACATAAACGGTTACTCTTCGAAAGTACTTTTTTGGAAAAGACTTTTGATTAAATAAATTACTTTTTTCAATTAAGTAGATTTTGGAAGCTTGGTCAAACAGGCTATAAATAGCAGAATGCCATGAGTCTAATATGATTGATTTTAGCTAGTTTGAGTTTGAGGTATAATTGTTGTTTTTGACGAATTGGTGTCTGGTGCTGTTGCTAACAGATAGTGGTGGAGACATGGGGACTAACAAGGCAACAGGTTCCAGATTTTACACTATATTGTGGAACCCTTGGGACTGCTTTTTTGCTCTTCAAGGCCTATCAGGTGACGAAGAACACGAATGACCTTGCTGTTTCCTCTCAGATTGTGAAGGATTGTGACTCTGCTTCTCGACACTCAAGGTTTGCGCTTGATCTGGGGAAAGTCTTATTCTTTCTATGTTATATGCAGTGTGGTTTATTTAAAGTTTCCACTGACGATACATCATCAAAATGAACTTCTTTTTGTTGATTTTTTGTGTTACTTTGATCAATATCTCGCACGCCTTTCTTGGTTTCCAATTTAAAGTTTCAAATGGCGTCAAGATAAGAAATTGTGCCTTTTTTTGGTTGATTTTATGTGTTAATTGGATCCATGAGTTTTAATTATTGGCATCCCTTTATGGGGTTTTCAATGTAAAGCTTCAATTGGCAGCAATATGAGGAAAATGGACTTTTCTAGTATATGTTTTGTGTTACTTTGGATAAAATGATCTTGAGGGAAGTGATGACTTCCTGGCTTTTCAATTTAAAGCTTCAAATGGCAACCGGATAAACAAAATGGCCTTTTTTTTGAGTTGATTATTGTGTTAATTTGATCAATGAATTATAGGGATGTGACGTTCCTATGTGGGAGAGCTGGGGTTTGTGCACTAGGTGCCGTCGTTGCCAAGTACATGGGTGATGATCAATTGGTTTTCTACTATGTATCTCAATTTAAAGAGGTTTGGTTTTGATAGCTTATAGTTAGACTTTCATATTGAAGGTTTGTTTTATATAAACTTCCGTCTGTGTTTTCCCTTACGTGATAGGAAAACAAAATGGAAGCTTATAGCTAGACTTTCATATTGAAGGTTTGTTTTATATAAGCTTCTGTTCTATTTTCCTTTACATGATAGCTTACAAGATACACATTTGGTTCTAAGAGCAGATAAAATTAACCAAAGATCTTCCTGATGAATTGCTGTATGGTAGAGCTGGATACCTCTGGGCCTTTCTATTTATAAATAAGCATATTGGCCAAGGAACAATTCCTTCCACCTACACTGTAAGTGCAACAATAAGTTCTGTAATCTAAGCGGGCATTAGTCAGGCGGTTGTGACATCCAATTCAAACTTATCCTTTCTTGATTGTGTCTTAGGCTGCTGTGATCAATGAAATCATCAAGAATGGAAGAAAATTGGGCGGGAAGGGCAGAAGCCCATTGATGCATGAATGGTATGGTGAGATGTACTGGGGTGCAGCTCATGGATTGGCTGGAATTATGCATGTTCTGATGGACTTTGAACTGAAATCCGATGATCTTGAAGATGTCAAAGGGACTTTAAAGTACATGGTTAAGAATCGCTTTCCCAGTGGAAATTACCCTGCAAGTGAAAATGATAGGAGGAGAGATTTACTCGTGCATTGGTGCCATGGAGCTCCAGGGATTGTGCTAACACTTGTCAAGGCAGCTGAGGTAATTACCCCTTTAATTATATTTACCTCACATGCTATTATGTATGACATCTTACTGATCGAAGATTCATCATTTCCTTAATTAATTGTGGGAGTTTGAGCATCCAGACTTTCCTTTTGTCAGTACATAGAACTCCCTCGAGTTTTTTGTCTGTTTTTATGCTCTTGAGATGTAAGAGAGGTTCTAGCAGCTCTTACAATGACAAATTTCAAACTTTTTTTATATGGTAACTGTCATGGTTTTTAACATCATAAGTTCACTTTCAACTGTTTTCATCCCGTCTTGATTTCAATATATTGCAAGTTTGCAACTAAGTTAAAGTAGCTCAAGGAGGTCGCGATCTATGGAATTCTGCATTGAACTTACCTTGTTATCCCTGGACAATTTTTAGCGTGTTCTTCATTGCATTTGAAACAAATTGGGTTTTCAATGAGCGTTAATGCGTTACTGCATTCCTAAGAAGAAAGAGGAATGAAGAAATTGTGTTTTCAAGTTCATATAGTTTTTGGTTTCCTTTGCTCAAGACTTTCTATCAGTTGATTTTGTAACTTGAAGTGACATGGAATATTCCAATGCCAGGTTTTGGGAGACGAAGAATTTCTTAATGCAGCAGTAGCTGCAGCAGAGGTAGTATGGAACCGCGGTCTTCTTAACCGTGTTGGGATTTGTCATGGCATCAGTGGGAATGCTTATGCCTTCTTATCTCTGTATCGGCTCACAGGAAATGTGGAGTACTTGTATAGAGCCAAAGCTTTTGCCTGCTTCCTTCTTGATAGAGCTCACAAGCTAATAGCGAAAGGAGAAATGCATGGAGGAGATACCCCATACTCCCTTTTTGAAGGTATTGCGGGTATGGCTTATCTTTTCCTAGACATGACAGATCCAAAAAACGCCCGATTTCCAGCCTATGAGTGAAAACTTCATCCCACTCAGAGAGCAGGGCATAGTAGCACTTCTCTTACGTGTATAGCAAACTCTCTTCTGTGATATGCACCTACATCTCTTCTATTTCATTTGCTTTTATCCCATTTGCATGTTAGACAGATTCAAAATGATTCAATGAAGTATAACAGGAAATGTTGCTGTAAAGTCTGTGGAAACATAATGTAGAACCGAGGCATCCAAAACCGTTGCCTTGCTTATTGATCAACATACAAGTAGAGATATGGCGAAAATGTGATCAGCATTCAAATTCAAAGAGGGAAGCCAGATTTCAACTTTATGAGTTTTGAATTTTAGCATTAACGACTAGTAAAGTAAAATGTGCAAGTGTAGTCAGAGCTAGTAATACCTATCATGAGTAAGGACTTTTAGTTGTGTTTGATAGGTAAACAAAAAATATTATTTTAAAAATATTTAAAATTTTATATGTAATATAGAAAAGGGTAAAGGATCATATTTGCTCCTCCTCTACTATTGAAAGGGTTTAATATCATATCAGTTCATACATCAACATATTCGGTGTAATTTCATAAGTGGGGTCTTAGGAGGGTAAGATATACGCACTAGAGAGGTTTTCAATAAACACTCGAATCAAAAGAAGTTTGATCAAAGCAGGATTAAAAAAAATAAAAATTACGACAATTAAATAGCAAGATGAACAAGGCAAAGAAGCAACATATAGTAGTAGAGTAATTTTATATTTATTTACGAATTGGAGCAACAAAAAGGAATACTGCTAAAAAGGAAAGATGAGAGGAGAGTACCCCTGTCTCTTCCACACAAAAGTACTACATCACTCGGAATCCTGGACTCCATATTTTTCTATTTAGGATCACGTTCTCAATAAGCTCAAAATATGTCTAATCACTTCTCCACTCCCAGCTTTTATCCTTTTAATAGTACTATATTATCGATCCATATATGCTCTTAGGACTCGTTTGGTGTGAGGGATAATACCATATAGTCCCGGGATTAAATTATAGTACCGCTTATTTTGTTGTTTGGTTGGCAAGTTCGGGATAACTTATCCCGGGATTAATAATTAGTACCGGGATAAGTTATCCCTCTATTTGGGTGGTATAGTAATCCCGGGATAACTTATCCCGGGATAAAATAGGTAAATGACAAAAATGTCTCTTTCA
>JAJOOI010035744.1:0-11653 GCA_029582585.1 Solanum bukasovii | reverse complement strand
CCGTTCAAACTACCCAAGGCAGGGTGGTAATCAAGGATGGGTTAGAGATGAAGGCTGGAAGGATCGAGATCGTGAATCGAGGGACCGTAATCCAAATTGGAAGGATGGGGAGAAGGATAGATATGTGCCTCCCCACGAGCGTCAGAAGCCCAAGGATTCGGAAGAGGTAGGTTTGAGGATATGCTCTCGCGTATCCTAAACAAAGTTGAAGGGTCAGACAAAATGCTAAAAGGTATGAAAGAAGACGTGTCTACCCTCAAGCAGACTGTCACCTCTCATTCAGTTTCAATCAAACAGTTAGAGACTCAAATGGGTCATATCTCATCTCATCTCAATCCGAGACAACAAGGGGGTTTACCTAGTGACACTATGGCTAACCCCAAGAGTGAGGTCTAAAGGTTAACTTGCATCGTGCCGCGACGTTAACTAAGGCGTTGTTTGGGAGGAACCCAAAACCATTTACTCGCCCTTTGTTATCATGATAAAATAATAGTGTGTTGTTTGTACAGATTGAGTAAGGAAAGTACTTGAAAAGATGTATGGAGGCGAGCAACAGTTCAGTTTGGCGGATCGCCGACAAGTTCGGTGTACCCAATCATTCCCACCATTTGACGCAATACATCTTAAAGGTTGAGTTTGTAAAACTCGGCGGAGTATGAATTTTATCGGCGAATCGCCAATCCAATTGGCGTTCTCGATAAAGACCGCCAATGCATTGCTCACCTGAACTGAAAACTCTGTTATATTCGGCGAGGACATTAGATATTCGGCGTTTCGCCGAGTGATTGAGTGAGATTGACTAACAGCGTCGAATGAGTAGAAATTGGACCGTCAAAAGACACAGGTTTAAAAGTTCCATTTCATTCACTTTGTCCTTTTTCACAAACTCACACTCACACTTTAGCAGTTATATTTCTCACACTTTTAGAGTATTTTATGTGTCGAATTGTGCTCGAATTAGGATCACATTGCTGCCTAGCAAGCCAGTATTATCTAATTCAGCATCAAAGGTTGGTAATCAAACTCCTCAGTTATTTGATTAGATTTTTTTACGCATTTGCATAATCACTAATAGTAGAAAATATCTGTTTAGTCTTTGAGTCAATAGGATTGTATTTATTATCGACTAAGACTTGATATTTTCTGCATGATTTGACGGACTACCACTTAGCTTTGCCTTGAAGTGAACTTTTAAGCGGTGGGAACAGAAGTTTCTTTGAGTTTTCGTTAAAATTGAGTTATATAAGCGTAAGTTGCACTATCTGGGGTAGTGGGGTGAAATTTGAAAGGATGGGTTGAAACTAGACACGTTGAGCTGATCGGTGAGATTAACAAAATCCGCCGAACTGCTCGGCGGTTCGCCTAACGTCCCCATTTTGCCTTTTACGGAATACTTTCTGAATCGATCGATCTGTGATTTTCAGGGGTCAGCTTAATTCGCAGAATGCATTCGGCGACTCGTTAAAAGATCCCTTGCTTGCCTTTTGTGTGCGCCCTTGTATCAGTTGTACATTACTTTCAAGGATTGTCCTAACAGGATAAGTACTTCGCCAACTAGCTTGGTTAAGCGATTCCACACCCAGAAACACCCTTTTTCTCTTGTTTGAAGTGCTATCTAACTTATATTCGAAGTCTTTGCAGTAATGGCTAGATCAAAAGTCTTAGGGAGAAATGATCCACCCAGCCACATAAAAGCACGAGAGTTTAAAAAACACGAAATGAAGGCAGAGTTAGTCAGACAAAGGAAATACACAAATGAATCCAGAGTAAAGAGATGAATTTCCATCGACCCTAATGTGGCTTCATGGGCTCGAAGTTTTGTTAATGCAATACGGGCCTTCAGAGCAGCTCAGGAGAGAGATCAGATAATCGCAGCTAATCTTGCTGGAGAGGCCACGGCAAAGGCAAACAACGAGGACTAAAACAACAATACTCTGGGGACCATGGTTTTACTTCAGGGAAATACATTGAATGCCCCGGCAAATAGAGAGACTGCATAGACAGGATCCTTCTTTACCTCTTTCTATGTCTTGTCTTTCTTTACTTTGCCTTTTGGATTCTGTATTATTTGCATTTGAGGACAAACGCTTTTATTGGTGGTGGGGTGAGGCTCACCTTTTGTGTGCTATTTGTGATTCGTGTTTTGTTTATATTTGGGTTGTTCTGTTTAAAATTGTGTTTACACTGCTTTTCGTGGATGTTTGAGCTCATGGCTCTCTTTTGTTTTTAAATTGCAAATGATTTTGACCCTTCCGAAAATTTTTGAATTTTTCGCACATTTTTGCCACCCTTTGAGAGTTAATTGTGGTTATTCTTTCGCAAAAAATTGAGTCTCGGTTTCGATCCATACCAATGACTTGAATAGTGCTCTCAATTGAACGAACATGAATGTACAGCTACGATGAGGCCAAATGAAGTTGCATAGACAATGTGTGAACTCGTTGCATCTCGTTGTGATTAGCCACTGATCGAATTGATTCTCTTGTAATGACTGTTGCACACTAGTGAAAGTGTGTAGTCTTGTTTGACGTAAGTGTCGATGCCTTGTGTGATTAGCTTGCTTTGAAACTTGCATGAATAAACCTATAATTTTCCTTGTTAGTCTGATTGATTTAGAAAGGTGTCCTCTTGAAATGATCTTAGGCAATATTAAAGAGTGTGAGCCAAATTTGACATATACCTCTTTTGTGGCCTACCCGTGAGCGTGTGAAACTCTTTTGAACACCCTTTGAGCCTTACATTTCTTTGGAAGAACCTTGATGAACCTTAGACCTTACTTGACCCGCTACCTATAATCCTCTTAATTTGTGGTTTAGTGAATAGCCAACTTAGGCCAAAAGCCTAAGTTGGGGGTGTGGTGAAAGGGAAAAAGAGAAGTCAAGAAGTGCAAGAAAAGCCCCCCTTAACCCATGGTATTGCATAAAAATGGAGCCCCTTCAATTCAAATAAAAAAGTAAGTATAAAAAAACAAAAAAAGATGAAATGTGAAATAAAGTACAAAGGGAATCGGGTTTCAAGCAATCCATGGAGGAGAATAAAAAAAACGAAAATAAACGGTGACTTAGAAGCACTAGAAAAATAATTGATAAAGGAAAAGAAGGGAATGCCTTGAGAATGCCACAACTCACTAGGAAAAAGTCACTGAGCCTAAATGACCATACCTTACCTTTGCACTCAGCCCCATTACAAGCCTTAAAAAGACCTTTTTGATCTTGAGTAAACCGAATCGAAAGTCGATTGGAAAATAAGGGCAAACCTATGGGTGAAAACATGCATTGTGTTCCTCTTTTTGAGTGTGAGAGTTGCATCGGATTTCTGATCTTGAATTGATTAACCTCTGTGTTTGAATATGAAATCATTTTTCATGTGAGGGCATTTTGATACTTTTTGTTGAGCTTGAACTTGCTCAAGTAGCAAGTATTGCAAGCATGAGAATCTTTGGTAATGGTGTGTCACAACTTGAATCTTTGAGTACACAATTGATCCTTGCATAAGTAAATTGAGTCTTGTTGTGTACACTCATGATTGAGTCTTGTGTAGTATTGTTTGTGGCACCCTTTTTGAACGGCTGAACTTGAGTTATCTTGAGGACAAGCAAAAGTTTAAGTTGGGAGTGTTGATGAGTCCACAAATTGGACTCATTTAGGGATTTATTTTGATAGAAATAGTGTCCTCGAATGGTTATTTTGTCTGAATATCTAATGAAAACTCTTAAGTTTCATGTATTTGAAGTTTTAGTGGAAGCATGGACACTTAGGCGCAAAAAGGAACAAAAAGGCTGAAAAGAACGAAGAAGTTGAAGCATGAGCATCGCCAAGAACCTTTGGCGATTCGCCGAAAGGACAGACTCCGCCCTTTGTTCCAGTATGCGAAGCCCTGAAGGAAGAGGATCAAAATGGTGATGAAAAGAGCAGTCGGCGCGTCACCAAATAGTTCCGCGAAGCATTACTATACCGCCCAATGGTCCAGAACGTGAAGATGTTGTAGGCAAGCACGAAACGGCGATGAAACAGAAGAAGGGTGAGTCGCTGAGTCATTCAACGGCATCGACTAACTTCGCCGAAAGATCCGCCATCGCTATTTTATGAAATCTATAAATACTAAACTTGTTATTAATTTTGTAAGTTTTGAGCAATTATTATTATTTTCATAATAGAATAGTACGTTTTTAGATATTTTTCTCTCAAGTCTGGAGAGGGTTTTGTGGAAGACTTGAAGAGAGAAGGATTTCATCTTCCCCAAGTTGGAAGTGGGTCTTCTCCATTCTTCTTCCTTTGCTTAAATCAAGGTTTAATTTCTTATACCCATTTGATTTTAGTATCATTTTAGGTGTATTTTGTTATTTCTTGATATGTGGCTAAAAACCCCATTCTTGTGGTGTGATTTAGCAAATATATGTTGATATTGTTGTTGGATCTTGCTTGCTGATAGGGTAGATGTATTTTAATGGTGATTTCACCTAGTGGTTCTGGTTTAATTTAATGGGTTTGTAGTTGCAAATACAAAAACCACCCATGTGTTTTCGGCTTGCCCGAGAAGGAGATCGCGAAACCAAGACCACTAGACAGATGGCCTAAGGAGTGGGTCGACATGAGGTTCTGCCCGAGAGGGTGGACCCTAGTCCTATATCCTAACACTCAGCTTGAGAGAGTGAGTGGGGTAAGGCGTAGGCTGGTCTTCATGCGGCAAGTGGGTATCCGAGAGGAACCCATTTGAAACTGGGTAAGTTGCCCGAGAGGGAACTTATTTCCATCTAAAGCTTAGCCTAGTCACTATTATCTTGCAAATTACCTATTGAAAAGATGTACCCAACGATTTATCTCAACTTGTATTGCGGTCACACCCCAAGAACATTTCCCCATACTTGATTTTCTTGTTAATTTTTGTTATTTTTACTACTTGTGACAAAAACCCCAAATCGATATTTGACACTTTTGTGTCGCGCCCTTTAATCTACTATGTTTTTAATCGTTAATGTCTTTAGCTACGACTAGTTAGAGCTAAATTTAATTTTTCTATCAATTCTCAAAACCACTCCCTTGGGACACGACCCCAACCTTTAGTCGAGTTACTATACTGTCGACGATCGTAGACACTCATACCGTAGGTTAGTGTCGTTGGTCACGATAAGCATCAGCAGCCAACATCCTCTCCCCTTCTGTCATTGTCGTGGGTGACTGCCACCTCCTCTTATTACTCCTCCACCACCACCACTTATTCCTATTCTTCTTCTATCACCACCACATCCACCTCTTCTTCCTCCCCCGTCACTATCATCACCAATTCCTCCTCTTCCTGTTTATCTTCCTCCTCCACAACCACTACTTTATTTTCTTCTTCCTTCACCCCCAATATTACCACCTCCTTCTCCTCAAAAACCGTTGCTACAACAACCACCACCACCTTCGTTGTGGTGAGTAAAAACACCATCACCTTCTTTTCCACCACAATAAAACACCTTGGGAAATAGGTAAGTTGAGTTTGAAAAGAAAGTTGCAGCAATGGTATGGTCCGTAGGAGGCTATCTCAAAGTTGTAAATTTTCAACTCCCATAAGAGGTTCCTACAGACCAACACAATGGTCCTTAAGAGAGTTGACGAGTCGTAGATCAATCGTGGGAAATATTTTGGACTTGAAGGATTTTCGCTCCTTGGGTTCTATGGAGGGGACTACGATCCAGAGAAAGTTCTACGTTCTATAGTAAAGGTCTCATGGAAGTTGATAAAGAATTAGGTCTCCAATAACTCTATCTACGAATGACCAGGGCGTCCCGTAGAAAGTCTTTGTAGGTCGGTCCGTAAAGTCCCTCCAGCAGTTTTAAGCCAGGATCCTTTAGGTATTCTTATAGCCTTTCTACACCTATACTATGTTGTTCTGACCATATAACTAAGTCATATAACTGATTTTAATCTTCAATATCTACACATTCCCTCCCTTTCACTCTAAACTCCAAAATCCCTAAGTTCATCTTCTCCAATTCTCTTTCAAGGCTCTCAAGGAAAAGCTAGGGTTTCTTCAAGGTAAGGTTTCTTCTTCAATCTCTAATTCTTGATTACCCAGGTTATGTGGAAAATTCATCAGTGGATCCTTTTCATCCATTGAGTCCTAAAAGAAACTCAATTTGCCTTTGGAATTGTACCCAATTTTCTAGGATTTCATGTGATACTCTATGGGTTCAATTAATTATGATTCAGTTATATATATTTGATCTTGTTATACATGATTTGATTCAATTACATATTTTCTAATCAATTTCATATGAACCGATGTTATATGTTTATGCTATGATTATAAACTATAATTATGAAATTATGCATGCATCATGAAATTGAGGAGTTTATAAATAAAGGATGCTTTTAGATTCTTCGGTAAGTGTCTTTATGAACAAGTTAGGAAATCCTGGTATTGAAAGGAGTTATTCTATGATAGGAAGCCTATGATTGGATTAGTATTACTAGATTCTTACCTTTCCAAATATTATTACTATGATATAATGACACCTATTTTTCGTTAGGATACTACTTAGCACCGAGAGGACTTTGAAATAGAGGCTTTTCCGTTAGTAGAGGTCGAGTCTCTAGTAGAAATCTCTTTGTCCCATAACTATGTACCCCTATAGGACTTGCCTTATAAAGACATCAGTTGTTAAATCCAGATAAGCTAGAAGTTTATGGTCCTTACCTTGGCAAAGTAGGACACTCTTTTCAGTGTGGGAAAGATACTAGACTACGTGTTATATGTCACTGGTCTATGCTGGTTAATGATAAACATCCCATAAAGAACTATGTTTTCCTCAACGATTTTATGACTTACTCAATGATAATGATTTATGTTTTCATATGATTTTCAAGCGTTGCATTGACCTTTCCACATGATTTATGGTTTAGCTTATTAAGCTTTGACATGTTTTACTGGTCATGCATTATCACATTTATATTTTATACATTTTAATGCATCTTCCTCTTATTCAATACATTCAAAGTATTAATGCATATATCTCTTGTGCCTATATTGTTTCATAATAGAAGGTTTGGCGTTCCTCCATTCAGTTGAGGGTAGATTGGATTGCTTAGCTTTGGTTGCTAGGGGTTAGTTCTCATGGTTCGAGGGGGAGATCACACTTTATCATTATATTGCCTTTTATGTCATTTTAGTATCAGACTAGTACGTGATTAAGGGGTTGTATTAACTACATCTATATAGTAGAGGTGTAAGTCAAACTTAGTAAGTTTTTTCCGCATTTTGAGATTCGTATGAGATTCACCTTTGTTGAGATATTATGATTTAGACTTCTTTTAGATTGATGATTCTTTTCGTATTGTCTTATTGTCATTTTTAGTGTCATGCTTACGTCAAGTGACTTGCTTAGGGTCTCTCAGGATCCTATTCTCTATTTCATGTCGAGGCCTAGTTTAGTTCATGAAACACAACCATCCTTTCCTTCACCTCATATTTTTTCAAAAAATTAAACTATAGAAGTTGTCGTAGAAACTATCTTGAAGTTACTGTACCAATTTCAACAATTGTTGCAACAACTCAAACAATTGCTGAAGTAACTGTAACAATTCAAAGAACCGGTAAAGTTGTTGCATCAACTACAATACCTACTGCAACAACTATCATAGCTACTGCAACAATTATCGTAGTTGTTGCACCAACTATCGTACTTGCTTAATTTTCTACATATTTTCTTCAATGACTTTCAAAAAAATTTGAAAATCAAAGCAAATCATGTTCTAAAAACAAGTACCAAATAGAGGAAAAGAATAAGAGCGTAATATAAGATGATGAACATTGGCGACATCAAAAACAATAAAGAAGAAGAAGAAGATGGAGAAAGAAAGAAACAAAGAAGATAGAGGGAGAGAGAAATCAGGAAGGAGTGAAGAGAAGAGTATGAAAAGTTCAAAATTTGAAATTTAAAAGTGGAAGTAAATTTTAAAATATTAATATGCACTTCTATTTATTTTTTTAAGTTATAGATGGGCACAAGGCCTATTTATTCAAATCCAAAAAAAATAGTCTATAAAAAATAAAAATGATAGGAATCACATTGTGTAAGACCAAAAATACGTCATATCCCTATTCTTTTCTAATTTAGAAAATCTCTTAAAATATCAGTCAACGGATATATAAGATTAATCTTGATTAATCACCCAATACATTAAAAACCTTGAATGTTGCATTATATGGAGCCTAAACGTAAAATTAATTTAAGTCCCCTAAATCAAGTAAAATGGATTGATATCAATCTATTCCAAACTGTAACAACTTCAAAGAATTGAAAATTCAAATTTTCATCTCCTTTATCTATCAGAAATCGTAACTTATCAAAAATATTCGACAAAAATGGCTGATACAAGATTTTCATCCCCTCCATCTATCAGAAATCGTAATAGATCAAAAATATTCGACCAAAGTAGATAATACAAGTTGTGAATATCGATTTTGTTAAGACATTCAGGAATTTGGGTAAGCGAGGTAAGTTATGAAGGATTCAAAAGTGATGAAATTGTTGTTGGACAAATGATTTCATTTGTGAATCTTCATGTTCATCGAAGATCCTTTCAATTTTGATTCAAGATTGTCGAAAAATTTGAGATTCAAAATTGTTCTCTAGCTCATCGACGATCCTTTCAATTTTGATTCAAATTTGTTGAAAATATTGAGATTCAAAATTCTTCTCCTAGTTCATTTTAGATACTTTCAATTTTTAATCAAAATTCTTGCAAATTACGAGAAGATATATCATGCATAACTTATTTAGTCTTGTTACTATCATCGTTACAAGGGGGGAAGGGTTGAAGAAATTTTAAGTACTGTAATCCTACCTGATACATTAAAGTAAAGTTTACCCATAATATTTTGCTTTTAGATCGATACATTACTGTGTTGTGGTTATTATGTACCAGATACATATAGTGTTAATATGTATGAATGTATCATGACCAAAGTTTTTTTTGATTTATTTTTTCGAGATGGATATATTACTCATGATATATTAATATTCCTCAAAATATTTAGTAAATTTCTAAGGATTGTTATTATATGAGATACATTATTGAAGTAAATATTATTCGTAAAGTGTTTGATTTAATATCGATACATTACTGTGTGGTAGTTATAAAGTATCATATACATATAGTTTTAGTTTTTTTAAAGAATGGGTATTTAACAGTAATTTGTATGAAAGTAACATGGTCATTAATATGCATCAGATATATGTGATAAACGTTAGCCATTAATACGTATCAGATACATGTTGTATTAATTTGAATGTATGATTTTTTATTTTAAAAAATTGGGTATGATACATTACTATTTATCTATCTTAGTATGTTTGTGAAGTAGTTATCTTATTTGTGAGTGATACATAACACATTGTTGATTCATTAAATTAAATAACAAATTTATACATGAGACATTATTGATACATATAATCTGATGCATAAGATTTTCTTTTTTTACGGTTAAAAAGGTAAAGAAACGTAAAATTAATAACAAATTCATAAATTATGCAATCACATTGTTATCACTGCTAACTAATATCTCACAAAGTGTAACAACTTAAAACAATTCAAATCAAATTTCTTCTCCCAACTCATCCAAAATTATTTAAATTCTGATTCAAAATTGATGAAAATTTAAGCAAATAAAATTGAGATATTCAGAAATCTGAAAAAGTGTATCTAAATTGGTTGTCAATATGAAAATTTGATTTCTCTCGAAGGTGGTAGTAAATTACATCAATGTGTTGCACAATGAATCATAACACCTGAAATATAAGATTTGAAAAAGATAAATATCATAATTTGAGACTTAATCAAGTAGTCAACATTGCAACTGGCATATATCATATACCTATTGTTGTATCTGATACACAGTGCTCCAATTATAGAACATTATGATTTATGTATCAATTTTAAAAAAAATATATGCACATAGACATAGAATTTTATGTTGGATATAAGATTGAACAACATTAAAGAGTGCAGCTACATAACACACAACTGATTGGTACCATCTATATACCCTTTTAAATTTGAATACGGGGAAGATACATTATAGAACTTAATACATATAAATGATACATTTGTTAGTGTTTATGTATCAAGTAAATTTATATTGAAAATGATGAACACTAATCGAAGATCTAACAAAATTAGAGTTATGTATCAATACCGTAAATATGAACATGATACATTGCATAAAACAAAGGCTATTGCAGGAATGATGTATCAGATCAATGATAACACTAACAAAGGCTAATTTAATGTATCATAAAGTTGAAACGAAGGCATTAGAAATAAATATATGAATAAAAATCAACAAGATACATTAAAATTTGAACCTTCGGTAGAGAAGGGTGTTTAGAAACGTGTTCTACTTCTCCCTGTTTTGTATCATAAAAAGTTGGACAACAAAAGATCGAAAAAATTCATTAATTTGATGTGAAAAAATCAAAAAACAATTGTGAATAAATCCTTCTACACTTTCATTGCTGCTCTATATCAACTCATGTAATATTATTTCACTTTCAATTATAGCGTCACTCATAGATCTCGATCCAAATCCTTATCGGAGCCCTCATCAACTTGATCTTTTTCCCATTTTTTGGGCGTTTTTTTCACGAAGTCGAAAAAAAGGAGCATCTTCCATACCATATGTATCATGACTTTGATTATGAAAAAATAAAAATAAATAAAAAAACAAACAAGGATGAACCATAAGTTTGTAGAAGTCGAAGACCTACATAGTCAGGAAGTTGAATTGATTAGCTTGAGGGAGAAATATTTTAAAATTTAAATTGTAAAAAGGAAGTAATTGATAATATTGTGGGAGTGAAAATAGGGAGAGATTGAAGGAGTGAAAATAAGAAGTGGGAAGCGTGACTTTGAGAGTTGATCAGTAATGTATCTGGTTGAGTGTAGTTTTGGATGAAAAAGAGGGATTTTTGTAATAATTTGAAATGGTAGAGAATAATAGAAAATATAGTCAAATAAGGATATGTACATAGGTATTTTTTCCATATAAAAAGGCCCAAGACTGTCCCACTACATATACTAAAACTAAAATTCAAATAAAGCAAATCAAAATCACAAAAGTCTGAAGCGGTGGGTAATACTCTTCCAAGAATGTGAGCTAAGTAAGCGAAGCTCCTTTTCCTTGGATAAAGACATTAATGAGTTAAGAATGGTGAGATTCAACTATTAATTGAAGCTGATCATGTTGGATATTTTAAAATAATAATAATATTTAAACCCATTAATACATATGACATATATAAGCTCATATGTCAATAACTTGGAGGTCAAGTTTTACAGATTGCCTCGGCATATTCGTAATCAACTTGGTGGCAAAGTTGTTTTCCTTTGGCTCCGAGTTTTATTAGTGTAGAAGTACTCTTCTGATGCTTCTCTCCATCATATATGCTCCCTTATATATAGTAATGATGTAGCCTTGAGATGTTACAACACTAAGTGAAGGATTATTAATTAGACAACTTTCAATCTCTTCTCCCGACTAGCTTTCTTTTGTATTATTTATATTTTGTTGATTCATGTATTCTCTAATTAATTGGAGAAGACTTGTTTAATTCCGAATAGAGATTTCACAAATAGTTTCTTTGGACAATGCCTACCTTGATATATAT
>JAJOOI010035743.1:0-11325 GCA_029582585.1 Solanum bukasovii | reverse complement strand
TTTGCTTGTTGTTTTATTTTTTTGATTTCCGTTTTTCTATCTATTTCTTCATTTTCTTTTGTTATTCTTATCATAGCAGTTAAACTATCTTCTAGTTTTACCGTTTCTTTTTCTAACATTAAACTTAGATTGTCACCTATTTTCTTATATCTTCTTCCTAGATTAGAAAATATTATCTTTATTTTTAATCCGTCATAATTTTCATATGTTTTTTCGTCTATGGCGTATTCTTCCTTATTCATTTATAGATTGTGTTGAAGTTTATATTCTAAACTTTCTCTTTGTATTTCTAGATATAAAATAGTTTTTCTCTGTGCTATTATAGATTTTTTGCAAATTCCTGCGAATATGTTATTATTAAGTCTATTTTGCCTATGTTCTAATTCTTGTCTTTTCGCTATAATTATTTCAGTAAGTTTTTCTTTATATTCGTTATTCTCGCTATTCATTGTATTTTTAAATATTGAATATATTTATATTCTATTTTAGATATATTATCTATTAGTTGATCTAATTTTTCGTTATAAGTTTTTGTGATATTAAGTTGTTTATATTCCGGATATAATTTGTTTAATTTTCTTCTTATTTTTCTTAACTTTCTATTAGTATGTTTCTTACTATGTTTCTTATTATCCATAGCTCTGATACAATTTTTTCGTAGCGGAACTGGTAGTTGAGGAATTCATGGAAGTGGTAGTGTGGTAGGTGAGTAATTTATTTTAAAGATTTTATTATAATATTCTTTTGCTAAGTGTCTTAATCTTGATATCTCTTTAATATTATTTTTTGTAGTTGCGAAATTCATGGTAAAATGTAATAGATTGTCACCTATTTTCTTATACCTTCTTCCTAGATTAGAAAATATTATCTTTATTTTTAATCCGTCATTATTTTTAAGACATTAGTTAATTTCCATAACTAATGTCTTAACGGATGTCCATGAAAATTTTTGCCAAAAATGAGGTCGAAATTCCAGATCACCAAAAAGTTCATGGACTATAGCACACGAAAATCAGCAAAATGGGGGGTTTACCTGCTTTGGGGCTCGTTTAACCTTCACTAGATTTGAGAAGAAACACTTTGGCTCTTCAAGCTCTAACCTCAACTTCTTCTTCTTTTTCTTTGGGAACTTCTAGAGAGAGAAATTTTGGAGAAGATGAACTATTTTGGGTGTTTGGGAATAATGAAGTAAACAAGGTGTTTAAAAACATAACATAATTTATATACATGAATTAAAACAATTAAAATCAACCTCATAAATTAACTAATTAAATAGGAAATTACCAATTGACCCTCAACTAGGCAGCCCACTCCCACGCACCACAAGAGGGCTTCACTAGTCATGGTCAAGACCACGAGTCCTGGTCCTGCTCGTGGTCTTCGGGCAGTGGATATAGCTTGGGGTCTTGGCCAAAATAAATTGGAGGCATGACCACGAGGCCTCCCACGATCCTTGGTCAAGACCAGGAGTCGTGGTGAAGGTCGTGGTCTTGAGGCAGTGCCTCGGCTTCAAAGCCTTGCCTCCATGTGCCTAAGGGGTCTTCATGAACACCCTTCATGACTCATCAAGGGCACCACGGCTCTTGGTGGTGCATGTGGTCCCTTGACCAGTAGCTCCCTCAACCTTACGCAACTCCCATGAGGCTAAGGCAACCCAACGAGCCTTTCCATGACCCGTGGTCATGACTACGAGCCGTGAAGTAGCTCGTGAAGGGAATCCTTGGATTGGCCACTTTGAGGGCACACTGCCTCACCAACCACGGGTGGCACCACGACTCGTGGTGCCTACCACAGTTCGTGAAGACCCTCGTGGTCATGGTAGGCAGTGGCTAGGCTTAGTTTTAGGCAGCCTTGACCCCCTAGCCATGGCCTTCACCCAAAACCCTTGGTCCTTGCCATTAACCCTTGACGTTAACCCTCACGTTTAGGCTTTAGTTCAACCTACTCATTTCTGAGGTGTTACATTATCTCCGACATGGGAACATTCGTCCTCGAATGACACATTAGACACCTTACGGAATTATAGAATCAAGACTAGCAGCCCATCATGCATGACACATCAATAAAATTCACAAATCATAGGAGGAAACATCAACTCCACATCAATAGGCTCAATGCATCACAAAAAAGTAGGAACTACATCTACAAATTCATTATGCACGAAACATCAACATTTCTCATTTCATTGGAGCAGTTTCCTTCTCTAACTCACATTATGTTCGTCATAACATCATTAAGCAAATTATGCAATTCTTCTCAAAGACATCTTTAAGCATGTTCAACAATTGAACTCATGAAGCATTTACGCAACTTATCATAGATGCACATCAACATGAGGAACAAAAATCATGAAAACTCAATTTCTCAGTAAACATAAATTCATCAAGAAGATGCATACCATCAGGAGATCATGGAAACACATATCGCACACATGACTCCAAAACATGACACAAGCCATAAGGAACTCTTGGTCTCAAGCTTGAATAGGAATAGAAGAAAGAGATAAGGATATCGGAGCTTTCAACAACCTTACTATCCAAACATACCATCTCCCCCTTGGGATTAAACCCATACTAAGACTAACATCAAAATGGCATAGGGACCTCAATAAAACATTTACAACTTTAAGGAACAATTAACATACCGGTGCATTCATCCGGAAGGGCTCCTTTGTCATCTCTAGTCCAAAGTGCATAGAAACAACTATTCTATGTAGCATTAGGATCCGGGCCATTAAGAGAAGCTTGCTTGGCCTCCCTCCCTTTTGCCGTGAGATTAGGGCAATCTTTCACTTGATGATCACTCTTTACACAACCATAACACCCATTTGTACCGGCTAGGGACTTCCCATGATGCTTCTTTCCACAATTGTGGCAAGTAGGTTTAGAAAATGGAGGTCCACCACCTTTATCTTGGTTAACCCTAGGAGTTCTTGAAGAATCTTGGTTTAGAGCTCTATTTTTGAACATTGGTTGACCTTGCTCATCGGATCTAACTCTCTTAATCTCCATATTCTTCCTTTTAAGTTTGGACTCCTCAATCGATTGAGCATATACCATAAGCCTAGAGATGTTCATATCTTCATGGAGCATTGTCGTACAACATTCTTCCTCAACTAGGTCAGAAACACCCGTCACATATCTACGCATCTCATCCCTTGGGTTAGACACAAAAGATGGAGCATACTTAGACAAAAGGGTAAATTTCAAAGAATACTCTTGAACATTCATGTTACCTTGCCTAAGATTGATAAACTCCTCCACCTTAGCTTCCCTCATCTCACGGGGAAAGAACCTATCAAGGAATGCTTTCTTTAACACCTCCCAATCTATAGGCCCTGCTCCTACCAGCCTATTACTCTTCCATTGAGTGAACCAAACTTGGGCAACATCCTTCAATTGATAAGTGATGAGTCCATGATTTGGACTCATTTAGGGCTTTATTTGAATAGATTTAGTGTCCTCAAATGCTTATTTTGTGCCAATAACTGATGGAAAATCCTTTTTCTAGGTATTTGGATTGAGGAATTAAGTGTGGACACTAACGAGCAAAAAGGAACAAGGCAGCTGAAAGAACAAAGAAAAGAAGACATATTGATCGCCTAATCCATTGGGCGAATCACCAAGGGGCTATTACCTCACCTAAAGTTCCAGTGTGCCAAGCAGTGAAGAAGAAAATCAATTCGGCGAGAGAAAGGAGCAGTCAGTGAGTCGTCGAACTTTTCCGTGATGCAGTGGTGGATCGCCCAAAGTTACAGAACTTGAGGATGCTGAAGGCCAAAGTAAATAAGGCGATGGAACTGACCAAAGGTGGATAGCCGAGTTGATCGGCGATCCTGACTTACTGCGCCGAATGGCCCTTCACAGCATATTTTTGGTTACTATAAATACATTTTCAAACATTATGTTTAGTATCAAATTTTATTCTGAACATTCAATAGAGTAATTTTTGAGTCTTAACTAACGGTTTTGAGACTAAACTTTTCCTTAGCTTTGATGAATTGAAGTTTTCCATTTTTGAGATATTGGAAGTGGGTCTTTGAGATTCTTCAACTTGGACTTTTGTAAAGACGAAATTAATCTTACCGAGTTGATGGAAACACAATTTGGTAATGGTTTCTATCTTTTTATGATGTCTAGCTAGAACCCCAATTCTTGGGGTGTAATTATATGATTATGGGTTGATTTAGCTTGTGGGTATTGTTAATTGTTAGTGTAATTGTTGTTTAAAAGTGATTTCAATCAGTAATTGTGGTTCAATTTAAAGGGTTGTAGTTGCAAATGCAACTCTACCTTCGTATTTTTGGCTTGCTCGAGAGAGAGGTTTTAAAACCAAAATTACTGATTTAATGGTTTGTGGATATTGGGTTGTCATGGGTTTAGCTCTAGAGAGTGGATCCTAAACCCTTTTTCCACACATTCAGCTCGAGAGAGTGAATGGACTAAAGTGTAAGCTGTTCTTAATTGCTGCTTGTTGGTGTTCGAGAGAAACCCACTTGATTCAGGGTAAATTGTTTGAGAGAAAGTTTATCCCCACTAAAGTCTATCTTATTAACTGATTTTGAGCTATTTACTAATAGTTAAAATTACCCACAGATTTATATTAGCCTATAATCCAATCACATCCCAAGAACCCGTCTCATTACTTGTTAATTTGTGTTATTTGCTGCTGTCGTACTTGATAATTGCAATAAAAACCCCCATGTTATTTGACAATTGTGTCACTCTTAAATTTGAAGTATGCTTTTATTCGTAAATGTCTTTACCTATGATTGACTAGAACATATTCGTACTTTGCTCTTGATTCTCAAACACGTACCACTCCCTGTGGGATTCAACCCCAACTCATTTAGTTGGTTATATTACTAAATAACGATCGTTGACAGTTAGTATTGGATGAAGTGTCTTTAATAGCATTATTCAGTCAAAATGACGCCGTTGCCGGGGAATGGTGTTAGTTGAGAATTTTCAATTAAGGTGAGTTTTGTTCTTGTTAGTCATAGTTGATCGTACTTAATTTTAGTTTTGTTTTGCTTGTTTGTGTTTTGAAACACGAAGTATGAGTGTGAACAAAAGCAATAGTAGCCAAGTAGGCCACCAAGATGACATCGGAAACCTCAACGATGTCAATGAGCCTAATGCTAATGATCCCCATCTTATGGGTAGAATTGGTGCCATTCGCTTACCTCCGGCCGAAGGTAACGTGGTGCTCTATATTAAAAGTACTATGTTGCAACTTTTGCAATTGAAGGGGATGTTCAGTGGTTTGGCTCATGAGGATCCCCATGAGAATATTAGAAATTTCGTGAATATTTGCGGATAGTTCTCCTTCAAGAACATATCCCAAGAGTCGGTCCCATTGAGGTTGTTCCCGTTCTCTTTGATATGAGAAACATGTAAGTAGTTGGCTGAATTGCAACGTGAATCAATCACTTCGTGAGAGGAGTTGGTCACCGCATTTAAAGTGCGATTTTTCACTCCTTCAAAGATGATGACTCTTCAGGACAGCATTCAGAGCTTCAAGAGTCACGAGGGAGAACCAATTCATGAAATTTGGCTACGATTCAAGGAGTTGGTGCTCCAATGCCCAACTCATGGCTTGCCTGACACCGTGTTGCTACAGTATTTTATCGAAGTCTTGGTTCGGTAAATAAAGGTGTTGCTGACCAACTTACTCCTGGAGGTTTAATGCAACAACCTTATGTGATAGCATCTCAGCTCTTACATGGCATGACTACAATCAATCGGGCTTGGTACACCCGCGAAGATTAGGTCTCCCCCCTCACGTTTAAATTGACCAAGGAGCAGATGGAGAAAGACCAAGAGAGGGACCAGAACATGGCCAAGATCATGACACAACTTGACATTCTGTCCAAAAATGTCATTAGAGTTGGTGCTTGAAGTGTCAATGCCATGGGTGTTGGGTCTGTTAATCCTGATGAGGTCAAGTTTGAGGCTTTGTACAATGAAGAGGTGAATTTTCTAGCCAACCAAGGTGGTGGTTATCGTTCGAACTACCTAAGGTAGGGTGGTAACCAAGGTTGGAACATGGGTGAAGGTTGGAAGGATCGTGATTGAGAATGGAGGGATCGAAATGCCAATTGGAAAGATGGGGAGAAGGATAGGTATGTTCCTCCCCACGAGCGTCAAAAGCCAAAGGATTCGGATGGTGGACGGTCTGAGGATATGATTTCTCGTATCCTCAACAAAGTTGAGGGGTCAAACATGATTTTGAAAGAAATGAAAGAAGATCTGTCGACCCTTAGCTAGACTTTTACCTCCCATTCGGTTTCGATCAAACAGTTGGAGACCCAAATGGGTCATATCTCATGTCATTTAAACCCGAGACAGCAAAGGGGGTTGCCTAGTGATACTATGGCCAACCCCAAATATGAGGTTTGAGTGTGGATTTGCGACATGCCGCAACGTTAACTAAGGCGCTGCTTCGGAGGCAACCCAAGTTTTTATTTTCTTTCTTTTTACGTTTGAAATAATGGTGTGTTGATTGTACAGGTCTAAATGGGGAAGTGTTTGAAAAATGTAAGTTGGCGAGCTAAAAGTCCAGTCGGCGAGCCAGAGTTGGACCGCCGTTGAACTCAAGACATTTTTAAATTGGAGTCTGTAAAACTCAGCGAGCCCAGGAGCTGATTGGCGAATAACCGAATGGGTTGGCGATCACGACCTAGTCCGCCATTTGGACCCCCACATTAACTGGACGTCATGTAAAACTCGGCGAGCTAAGTACCCACTCGGCGTGTCGCCGAGTGGGTCAGCCAGCAAGACTAATGTCGCTGAATGGGCGAGAACTAGATGGTTTTTAAAAGGTCAAAGGCTTAAACTCTCAAACTCTTTCACTTCCCCTCACTTTCGAACTTCCCAAACTCACACCCAGACAATATTTTCTATATTCCCCCCATTTTTATCGCATTATAGTTGTCGAATTTTTTTTCGGAGTTGATATCTTTGCCGCCTAGCATTTCCAAGTATTTATTCAGCATCTAGGGTTGGTTTTCCGAACCCCTAATTCATTTTTAGTGGTTTGTACTCTTTTTAAAATGAGTTTTACCTTAGTGATGTGTGCTGGACATCTCTGATCATAAATGTGTATGTGTGTGCCTTTGTTAATTTGAATATTGTGCCTATAAGGCTTTATTGTTCAAATTCCCAAAATTGTCATGCTTGTAATTGATTAAAATTTTGGGGTTGCGTTTGCATGTTGTTGGGTCTAGTTGGGTGAAGTCTAAGTAACCCGCATTTGTGCCAAATGACTTAACTTTCCCAATGATAGAGCGGTTGACGTAATTCTTCAGGGCAAAAGTCGTCAAATGGCCAAATTTGGCCAAACCGGGAGAAGTTTGAGTATATCGGGGGCATGGGTGTCATGGGTCTTAGTTTAACTGTGGAAGTGCATGTTTTGATTTTGTTCTTGGGGGCTGCGGGGTTGAATTTGAGAAGATGGGTTGAAAGTAGGCACGTTGGGTCGTTTGGCGAGTTGCGTCGAGGTCGCCGAACCACTCGACGGTTCGCTGACATTCCCTAGATCGCCATTAATTTCATGCTAAACTTGAAAAAGGTTATGTAACTTTCGGCAAGAAGCCTGAGTTCGCCAAGTGCACTCAGCGACTCGCCGAAGGTTCTCCTTGATCGCCCTTTGTCTGCAACCCCGACCCTTAATTGCACTGTAACTCTCGGCGGGCTAAGCCATGCTTACCGAATGCTATCAGTGAGTCTGTCTGCAACTTCTTTTCTGTACTTTTGCTTGAAATGTTTCTAACTCGTTTTGATGTTTTTCCAGACATAGCAAGGAGAATCATCGACATGTCACCCCAAAAAAGAGCACGGGTTATCACAATCAATGAAGGGGGATTAAATCCTCCTAAAAAGGGAAGAACAGAGCCTTAACCAGGAGGTCAGAGCAAAGGCAAAAGGCCCACATCTGAAAGAGTGGCTACTGACTCTCGGGCTGCTTTATTTGAGCCTGAGGACGACCAGCCTTTACAGTCCCGGCGGGCTGATATCCATGATAGATCTCGCCCTTATTCAGCTAGAATCCCTTCAGCTTCCACCCCAGCAGATTCAGCACCAGCTCCGACACCTTATATGGCTCCAGTGCCACAAGTAGTCCCTCCTCCCAGGCTTCTCAATAGACTAAAAGGTTATGGATTGCAAACTATCCTCGAGGAGAAGTTGTTATCTACAGAGGGCCTTGAGGGTAAATACTCCGGGGTGAGGGAAATCATCCACTTCCATCGGTTTGAGCATTTCACCAGGCCCCGAGGTCCCTATATTCCTTTATGGGTCTGGGAGTTATGTATAGTGTATGGTGACTTTGTCCCGAAGAGCAAGAAGAAGGCTAGAGAGTTCAGACCGGTTAAGTCGGTTATGGTCTGGGGAAAGGAAGTCGGTTGCACTAGGGAGTACTTTAATACCATACTTGATAGGGGGTATGACTTTGACTACCCCAACCTGGCTACCACTACAGCATCATTGGATGAGCTAAAGAACTGGCTGGCGCCCCTCATCTCAGACACCACCTCGAGGTGGATAGAGGCAGGAGTCCTGATCAAGAAGAGGGACTTGAGTGTAGCTGCACGTTATTGGTTTGGATTCATCAGCAGCTCTATTATGTCTTCCAAAAATGAGTCTGTTCTCCGTCATCCTAAGACGGCTTGCCTTGGGTCGATTGTTTCTAGGAAGAGTATTTACATGGGGCTTATTATTGAGCAATAGATAGACATGAGGACCAAGCAGAGGCAGACCTCAGTTCCATTCCTAGTCTTGATCACGGAGTTGTGTCGGCGTGCTGGAGTGCCCAGGGATGATACGAGAGATATTGAGGTTAGTCCCTCTTCCTCCACTGACATCCGACATATTGAGGCCGAGTACACATGAGAGGAGGCCGATAGGAGGAGAGCAACTCCGGTGGATACATCCCCGAAGGTGGACATTGATTCAATACTTGTAGAGGCATATATGCCTACTCCGGCCTCCGGGCCTTCAGGTAAATCTGCTCCTACCTCTTCTTCACAGGCTCCAGGTGCTTCCACCTTCTCCCAGCCCGCCAAGATTACTCACGTTATGATCCTGAAGATGAGGCACTTATTCCACTCGTTTGATGTGAGGTCTACTAGATTGGAGGATATTGTGCCATGGATGATTGAGGCTGCCATTTTAGCTTCACTTACCCCCCTCCGAACTTCCATAGACACTCTCACTGCGAGAGTTGAGGCTTGTGAGAGCAAACAGGGGAGACCTCCGAGGTTACAGCTTTGAAAGACGAAGTAGCAGATCTGAGGAAGGATGTAGACTATCTAAAGTCTACTGACTTTACTTCACTACTGGAGGCTGCGGATGATGTGGACACTCTTGAGACTTGAGAGATTCCTCCGGCTACCACCAGATATGTACATAGGGATGGTACAACAATTGATGAGTTGGAGGCAGAGACCGACGAGGAGCAGATCAAGATGAGAGAGGAGAGCATATATGAAGATTTTCAAGATCTTGAGGAGACGATTGTACAGACAGTGATCCAGACATCGCTGACAGAGACGTCCACGGTAGCTCCTAAGTGAACTTACTACTTCTGAGGTGACTCTGGGTTCTAAGCCCCAGGTTATGAGAACTACACCAGGCATTGATGCCCAGACAGATGGAGCGACTGTTTAGACAGGATCCCTCTTTACCTCCCTCTGTCTTATTTTTGTTTGAGTTTTGGATATTCTACTTGCATTTGAGAAAAAATAACTTTTGTTTTATGGTGGGGTGAGGCCCATCTTGTGTGACTGTTTTTCTGTATATATTGTGTTTTTGAGCTATAAATTAGGTTTAGCACTATTTTTGGGGATGATTGAGCTTGTGGCTCCTTGCTTTAATTGTAAATGATTTTTGACCCTTCCAAAAATTTTTGTGCCACCTCTTGTTTGTGTTTGAATGTGGTTGTTCTCTTGCAAATTTGATTATCGGTCTTGATCAATACCGATGACTTGAATAGTGCTCATAATCGAACAAAACTGAATGTGCGGCTACGATGAGGCCAAATGAAGTTGCATAGGCAATATGTGAACTTTTTGCATCTCGTTGTGACTAGCCAATTATCAAATTAAGTTTATTGTGATGAACATTACACACTAGTGAGAGTGTGGAGCCTTGTTTGACGTTGGTGTCAATGCCTTGTATGATGAGCTTACCGTAAACCATGTGTGATGACACCTAGAATTTGCCCCGTTGATCCGGTTGACAAAGTGATGCAAGCTCTTGAGATGATCTTAGGCAACTTTGAAGGGTGCGAAACCATTTGACCTTATACCTCTTTTGTGGCCAACCTTGTGAGTGTGTGATCTTTGCTTGAACACCCTTTGAGCGTTATCTTTTTCTTGGAAGAAACTTGATGCAAATTGTAACCTTTCTTTATCCATTACCCATAATTCTCATGATTTGTGGTTTGTTTGAATAGCCAACATAGGCCCAAAGTGTAGCGATCTTTTCAATATGATAACAAGAAATCTAATTAAATACTTGCGACATTTAAAACCAATTAATTAGGGCATACTGATTTTAATCTAGTAGAGGGATTAGATTCATAACGAACTCCAGAAAAAAAAAAATTTAAGCAATTAACCGACCAGATCTTCATGCATATGTTAATCTCACACTCGATGGTGAAATAACAAGAATATTACAAGTTTTCGAGTACCGAAATCAGTCGGCTCATGCTTCACACAACTTTCAAGACATATAGCAAATTAGTTTATTACAAGACTTGGGTTTACACACCCCAAATTGATAAAAACGTATAACCATACTTGTACTACAACCCATGGTGACATGACCAAATCAGCCCTCAAAATCTCTTGTAAATATACAGCACAAAGATCATGTACAAGTCCCAAGGTTATACAAAACATATATGCCTATATGCAAATGTGATCTTCCTTAAGGCTTTCAAAATCTCCATCATCAATGGCCAGCTTCAAGCATCATCGTGAACAACCCCTACGATAGAAACAACTATCGCTAAGCATATAGCTTAGTGGTGTACAAACTATAGGTTTGGAGCCCTTAAATTCACCAAGTTATCATTCTCAAGTCAAGGGCAGCACGATCGAAACAAAATCAGTAAATCAAGTAAACAATATACAAGGAGTATCAAGTTCAATATATAAAGGTCCAAATGTCAAGAATGCTCATAGCACAACTTTTCAAGAGATTCAATAACAAGGCTCACTCAATATATACATCATGTCGTCACACCAAGCACGAGCAGGTATCAAGAAGGGTCAAAACCCAATAATCAAGAGAACCAAGAACCATATTAAAAAATGGC
>JAJOOI010035742.1:0-15179 GCA_029582585.1 Solanum bukasovii | reverse complement strand
TGTTAAAACAACCCCACATTTATATCTACTAACCATTTGTTTCATATGTAAATAAAATTTATAATCACATCATTACTTTTTAAAATTTATTATTCTCACCGACATAAAATTTATTATTCTCACCAACATATAGTCACTTTAACTCACACATCACGATTGTGAAACTTTTCAACATTCACTTGAAACAATTAACCGGCATGTTAAAATAGTTGCCGATGCAATTAGCAAGATGGCACCAACATTTATACAACCAAAAAATATGACTAGTGTACATTCCAAAATTCGACATAATACTCGATTTTTGCCTTGGTTTAAGGTAAAATTTCAATCACATTAATAAATTTATTTTATGGCCTTAATAAGTGAACATTTATATTTTATGTATAAGTTATTAGTATTTAGTTACATATTTCCTATCAACTTTGTTTAAAGAGATATATTTATTTTATGACTTTGCATTGTCTTGGAAGCACTATTTTTATTACTCTTACAAACATTATTTTTATGAAGTGCATTCTATAATGCTTCCAATTTATTTTATGTTCACTAAACTAATATTGATGTATTTTTTATTTGGTAGGATTGTGTTGCGATTGATGGAACATATATAGAAGGGGAGGTTCCTAAAGCGGTGCAACAAGCATATCGTAATCGCAAAGGAAGAACATCACAAAATGTCTTATGTGCTTGTGATTTTGATATGCGATTTACCTTTGTTGCTGCTGGTTGGGAAGGTACTGCACGTGATAGTAAAGTACTTAAGAATGCACTTGTTGAACCAACGTCACAATTTCCATTTCCGCTACATGTTAACTTTAAATTACATCCTTAGAATAAATATTATTTATTTACACAAAGCTGTCTCATTTACGTCACATATGCTTTTAGTAAGTCTTTATAAAATGGTTTTTGGTAGATAAATATTATGTTGTTGATGCTAGTTTTCGAAACACAAAGGAATTTTTAGCTCCATACAAAGGACTACGCTATCATTTGCAAGATTACCGAGGAAGCGAAAGAGAGCCTCAAAATGCCAAAGAACTATTTAATTATAGGCATTCATCTCTGCGCAATGTGATTCAACGGACTTTTGGAGCTTGGAAAAATAGATTTAGAATACTGAAACAAGGCATGAACCATAACTTGTGCAGTGTTACATAATTATTTGCGAGAATACCAAAGTAGTGATGAAATATTTATGGTCTATGAACATGAAGACATAGTTGCGGAGGATATTGACCAACAAATGGCTCAAAGTAACAATGTTGGTTCATCTTCTCGGTCACATGATCGAGAAATGCAAGTTCAACGTGAGGAAATTTTCTGTACTATGTGTTAGTGAAAACTTACAAGATAACAAAAATACAAGATTACAATTGAAAATAAAAATGAAGAAATAAATCTCTTCAGGCTGAGGCACGGATATCTCGTTCTCTTTAAGGAGATTCAAGCCGACTGCAACAAGTGTTTTCACCGGTCCAGCAGTAGTCTTTCTTGACTTGTCCCCTCCAGGATACAACAGCCTAATCACAAAATATAACTCAACAACTCTGGACAAGAGTTGAGTCCAAAGCTCCACAAAAAGAACACCTCCCTTCAACTAATAAGAACTATCTTTTTGACTAACTCTTTCACTCTATATTTTTCTTATATGTTGTGTGTAACAAACCAAATGAAAACCACCACTATTTATACTACAAGAAGTCTTCCTAGCAATGAATAGGAAGATAATGGGGTAGTAAATAGTGAAGATAATGGTCTTACGAGTTACATATAGGTTACAAAGAATTATGGGGAATAAAGTGTGAAATAAAGTGAGTGCATCCAATGGCACTAACAGGCAGAATGAAGAATGCCACTAACGGGCAGAATGTAGAGTTGCACAATGGCACAATAATGTGCACCAAATGAAAATGTCAGAAACGGCACAATCAATGTAATTAAGCCTCCTAATACATTGTTCCAAGGATAATGCAAAAGAGACTAATGTTCTAGAAATGGAATGTGCATCTTAACTATAATTGTATAATATTTAAATGCTCCAAAACCAACACTATGTGGGAGGATTATATTAAAGACTAGTACACTACAATTTATGTTCAATTTTTTTTATTAAATTAAAGTTAGATGAAACAATTACTTAAGTGGAGAACAAATATCTTTGTAATAATTTATTATGCAATTTTATAATTTTTTGTTTATTTGATAAGATTGAATAAACAATTGGGGCTATTTTAATAGTTTTACAATTTATGAGATTTTTATGTTTATGAGAAATATTCAACACAAAAATTCCATATCGCATACAAACCTTCGATTTCATCTCATGATTCCATATCATGACACCATATAATAATTCCATATCATGATACCATATCGCATGGCCAAACGGGCCCTAAGAAAAAGGATGGTAGCATGAGAATGTGTATAGATTATCGGCAATTAAATAGGGTCACCATTCGAAATAAGTATCCCTTGCCTCGAATAGATGATCTTTTTGACCAATTGCAAGGTGCATCAGTTTTCTCTAAGATTGATCTAAGGTCCGGTTACCATCAATTGAAGATTAGGCCTGAGGATGCGCCCAAGACAGAATTTAGAACTCACTATGGGCACTATGAGTTTCTAGTTATGTCATTCGGGTTGACTAATGCGCTTGTAGCTTTTATGAGTTTAATGAATGAGGTGTTCAAGATGTTTCTTGATTCATTCGTCATAGTCTTTATTAATGATATTTTGGTCTATTCGAAAAGTGAGGAAGAGCATGCCAACCTTCTTCATATTGTTCTGGGTGTTCTTGAAAAACAAAGGTTGTATGCAAAATTTTCCAAGTGTGAATTTTGGTTGACTTCGGTTGCATTTTTGGGGCATAGAGTTTCGAAAGAAGGGGTAATGGTAGATCTTCAAAAGATTGAGGCGGTTAAGAATTGGGTTTGGCCTACCTCTGTGACGGAAGTTAGGAGTTTTGTGGGACTCGCTAGCTATTACCGTCGATTTGTGAAGAACTTTGCTTTCATCGCCACTCACTTGACAATTTGACAAAAAAAGAGGTACCCTTCGAATGGACTGAAAAATGTGAAGATAGCTTTCAAAAGTTCAAGACTCTGTTGACCACCACACCTATCTTAGCATTACCGGTGGAAGGTAAAGATTTTATAGTTTATTGTGATGCTTCACATTTTGGTTTGGGTGCTGTGATAATGCAGGATAAGAATGTTATAGCTTATGCATTGCGACAGTTGAAAGTGCATGAAAGGAATTATCCAACACATGATTTGGAGTTAGCAGCGGTAGTGTTTGCTCTTAAGATCTGGCGACATTACCTCTATAGTGTCAAGTGTGAGGTATTTACTGATAATCGTAGTTTGCAGCATGTGTTCACTCAAAGGAATCTGAATTTGAGACATCGAAGGTGGATGGAGCTACTCAAGGATTATGATGTCACCATTCAATACCATCCGGGTAAGACTAATGTAGTGGTAGACGTTTTGAGTCGAAAAACGGTGAGTATGGGTAGTCTAGCTTGCTTGTATATAACCAAGCGACCTTTGGCTAAGGAAATTCAGACCTTAGAGTCTAAGTTCATGCAGTTGGGAATCTGAGAAAGAGGTGGGGTGTTAGCAACCATTGAAGTTAGGGCCATATTCATTGAGGAGATCAAGGCCAAACAATTTGAGGATGAAAATTTGAATGAACTTAAGAAGAATACTGTGATTGGTAAGGTGCAAGAGACCACTCTTGATGCGGAAGGTATGCTTAGTTTTAAAGGAAGGACTTGTGTTCCTCGAGTTGATGACTTGATTAAGAAATTATTGACAGAATCTCATGGTTCGCGATATTACATTCATCCGGGTGTGACCAAGATGTACCGCGATTTGAAGTGAATTTATTGGTGGCCGGGCATGAAGAAGGATATAGCGAAGTTTGTGGCTAAGTGTCAAAATTGTCAACAAGTAAAGTATGAGCACAAAAAACCTGCGGGTTTACTTCAGAGAATGCCAATTCCGGAATAGAAGTGGGAAATGATAGCCATGGATTTTGTGGTTGGTCTTCCCAAGACTTTAGGAAAGTTTGATTCTATTTGGGTAGTGGTTAATAGATTGACTAAGTCAGCCCACTTTATTCTGGTAAGAATAGATTATAATGCTGAACAATTGGCTAAGGTATATGTGAAGGAGATAATGAGATTGCATGGGGTTCCCCTTTCTAACATCTCAGATCGTGGTACGTAGTTTACTTCCAGTTTTGGAGGAAATTACATGATGAATTGGGCACACAACTCACTTTAGTACAACTTTCCATCCACAGACTGACGGACAGTCAGAAAAGGACCATTCAAGTGTTAGAAAACATGTTGAGGGCATGTGTGATTGACTTTGGAGGGCATTGGGATAAGTTCTTACCTTTGTGTGAGTTCTCCTATAATAATAGTTATCACTCCAGCATTGATATGGTACCGTTTGAGGCCTTATATGGGAGGGGATGTAAATCACTCATAGGATGGTTCGAGGATGGATATGTGAAACCTTTGGGGGTTGATTTAGTAAAGGATTCCCAAGATAAGGTGAGGAGTATTCAAGCTAAGCTTCTAGCATCCCAGAGTAGACAGAAAAAGTATGCAGACCATAAGGTGAGAGACATGGCATTTCAGACTGATGAGAATGTATTCGGCGCTATTTTTATATTACTTATATTATTTTTTCCTATCTGTCCTCGTTTCTTCAGTCATGTTCGTCCCATTGTTGCTCTTCCCAAAGCTTTTCTTCGTAATCCTGCTGTTCCATAAAATATGGATCTCTTTTCCTTTTGTTTTTGGGTGCAGGTCTTCTTAAGGTATCGCCAATGAAAGGGGTAATGAGGTTTGGCAAGAAGGGCAAGCTAAGCTCGCGATACATTGGTCCCTTTGAGGTTCTTGAATGTGTAGGACCGGTAGAGTGTAGATTGACTTTACCTCCTAACCTATCGGAAGTGCATACGGTATTTCATGTATCCATGTTGAAGAGATTTCATGGGGATGGGGATTATATCATTAAATGGGACTCCATTGTGTTAGACAAAGACCTTTAATATGAGAAGGAACCGATTGCAATTCTTGATCGTGATGTGCGTAAGCTGAGGACCAAGGTATTAAGTCCGTGAAATTTCAATGGAAGCATCGTCTAGTTGAGAAAGCTACTTGGGAAACCGAGAAGGACATGCGAGATAAGTATCCCCAATTGTTCGTTGCTTCAGGTACTACTCCATTCCTTCCTTAGCCTATTTTCCTAAGTTTGTCACTCGGGGACGAGTGGTGGATAAATTGGTATCTATTTTAACAACCGGGTTTCATCGTTATAGAATCCAATGGGGAATTTTTTTGGGCCTGAAAACTTTTTTGTAGTAACTTGGAATTTCCCAACCTAGTCCAGATTTGGACGAAATCGGAGTCATTAAAGTCTAGGAAAATCTAGTAACAATTGGGTGATCTAAGTATGAATTTGATCTCATGAGTACATAGCTAAGACGTTAAGAAACTCGTACGACTTTACGGAATTGAATTTGGGCGAGTAGAACTCTCGAAATTGATCTTAACGTCACTAGTATTTTCTGAGTGTCGTTGGTTGAAGGTGTGTTGTGAAATGGGGATATTGGATTATTAAATTAGCTCATTGTTCCGTGCAAGCCGCTACAACGAGAATTTGCACCGCCAGGGCAGGGCCGCTGTAGTGGAGTGATACCGTTGTAGCGGGGCAGACGCGACTTAAAGTCGGAAATAAACCCCAAAAATGTTTTATTCTGTAATTTTCAAACTTGAGAGCTAAGGAACGAACCCATAAGTTTTCTTGAAAGTTTTTCACCATTCTTGAGGCTAAAGGTGAGATTTTAACTTCCTGAATCCGTTTATCGATCCATAAAACATAATCTAATTGGTAATTATCGATGGGGAAGGATTTTGATCTGGAAATTATGGTAAAGAAAGCCCTAATCTGGGTATGGGGATCATGGATATGATATAGGGTTGATAGGATTGTTAGTAATCCGGGTAATTAGTTATTGTCTATTGATTCTTGTGTTAAATTAATTGTTTGTAGCCCAAGTACAAGCGGAACGAATCCGGAAAGGGAAGGATCAAGTTTCCTAAGGGATTTCAAGCTTGTTTCGAGGTAGGTGATGGTTGTGATTTCATGAATGTGTGATATATGTTTGTTCTTGCTTCATTATAATATGTGTATGTGTGCAAATGTTGCATTATTGATCATACTTGTTGTAAATAAGGATAGATGAATGATAAATGCCATGAATCATGACTTGTTTGTATGATTATGAGAATATACTTGTAATTGTGATTGTGTCTTGTTGAATGGATCGTGTGTTGCGTTCTGACGCACTAACTTGGATCGGTTGCCATGTTTCGGTATAAATATGGGATCGGTTGCCACGTTTCGGCATAAACATTGGATCGGGTACCACGTTCCGGTATGCTAACAGTTTGAGTTTGGGTTTGGGTTCCATGAGAAGACCAATGAGTTGAAATAATTGTGTATCTTGAGAAATGTGAAATTGTACGTTGTTCGTAAATGATGATGATATTGTATGTGTTCAGTGTATGCATGTTATTATTATGTTGTATGACTTATATATGTTGCACTTAGTGGGATAGCCACGTGATCCTACCAGTACACTGTGGTTGTGTATTGATACTGCACTTGCTCTTTTCTTTGTTGAGTACAGGGCATCTACAGGCGGTTATTGGCAAACCTCGCTTAGAAGATCAGTGATCGCTTCCAAATTCAAGGGTGAGCCAGTTCTTCCGGGCTGCCATGAGTTCTCCTTTCGTTTATATCCACATTTCATACTTATACTAGTTCTTAGTTAATTTTATGTTAGTTTGGGGTTGCAGCCCCTTCTTGTTTAGACTTATGATTGATCCTTAGATGTTTTGGTACATTGACTTTCAGGTTCTACGCGTATTTTCCGCATTTGTTTAGTTATTAGACTCTTGGTTTGGAGTTTATGGGAGCTCCCTATTTTCTTTCCTTAGCATTTGACTTGCTTCCGTAACTTAAATGCCTTAGTTTTTCGATTACGTTGGTTAGCTAATTAGTATAAATGATTCTCCCACCGGAGGGTTAGTGTGAGTGTCAATCACGACGGTCTGGGTCTTGACAATCTCACACTAAATTAATCCAATATTTTATATATAATGTTCAAAAATTATTTTATAAATAAAAGTATGTATTTTAATATAATTTATAAATATTTCTTATAATACTTTTTCATAGCATTTATATTTTAACATGTTATTTCAAATTTGAGACTTAGAATTTTAAATGGTTCAATAAAGGTTATAGTTCATACATATTAATTAGTAACTCTAATAAACTTTAAATCAAAATCAAATCAATACTATAATGCTAAAAAAAAAATCAATTTAACGCTAATTAGAATGACTATAAATGTTGAATATTTTTTTCTTTAATTTTATATTAGTTTAGACAATTAAATACATAACCTACTTTAATTTTTCTTTAATGTTTAGTCATGTGATTAATACTGATTAGACTTATTTTAGCATGATTTTGTATTCTTTAAAATTATGATCATTTTCATTATAACTTATTACTTTGCAATATTTGCTTCACTGATTTTATATGATTTCATTATTATTTTTTATCAACTATTTTAGTGTTATCACACATCTCATATTTTGTGTTATTTTCATAAGAAACACCTTCGATAGTTAAATTTTGTTAGAACTAAAGAAATATTTGAAGCACACAAATTAATATTATGTTTGTATGAATATTTTATTAGAAAAAACCAGAAAAAATCCGAGAAATCCAAATTTTATTAGTTTGATTTCGACACAAATGATTTGGTTGATATTTGAATAGCCTGAACCAATCTTGTTCATGTACACCCCTATTTGGAAGTAGGAATTTGGTCATTTATTTTGGGAAAAAGTTTCAAATATGTGTTGAACTTTGAGAAAAAAAAGGTTCACCTATACCATTCGTTAAAAATATGGCTCACTAACAAAGTATCTTTTCATGCCTTCATTTTTTATCATAAAACTTGTCCATTTTTAACATACCATTTTGTACACATAACTAACTATAATATGTCCACATTATTAATTAAATCAGCCAAAATACAAAACCCATCTAGATTAGAAAAAATAAATCCAAATTAAATCCTCCCACGTACATCCCTTATAACCCAAAATAGTCATTGTGCCTAATAACTGATCACAAGTAATATTCCATTTTTCTCCATTCTTTGAATTTTCATTTTAGGTATTCAATTATTTTGCTTTTTCCTTAAGAAAAACAGTGATCAAACACTTGTCTAAATAGAATCTCCCAAGTGCGGACGTACCACCAAGCCTATCCTATAATAATAATTTCCGATTTGGTCCTTGTATTATATGGTTACTGAAAAAACTACTCTAACTTTCTTCTTTATTTTTAAATAAAGAAAAATTACCTAAATATACATCTTATTATACCATAATTTCAAAATTTCTTTACCATTTAAAAAATTTCAAAAATCTTCTCTTGGATAAATCATTCCCTTATTGCTGATATATCCCAATCCCTCTCTTGGATACATCATTCCCTTATCGTTGATACATCCTATCCCCTGTCAAATTCTCCCCCCCCCCCCCTCGGATACATCCATTACCTATGTATCCGGATGTCCTATAGCATCTCTGATACATCTCTATCCCCTCTCTTTACATCCCTCCCCTATGTATCAGGATGTTTATAAACTTTAAGGAATTTTTATAATTTAGAAAAGAGTAGAGAAATAATGTAACTAGCTCTTAATGGAATTTACATAAATTATATATAAGAGAATTCCTTTGCTAAATATATAGAATGTTCTAAATCCTAATGCAGACGTACCAATTACAAAGCATGCTCTTGAATTAATATTCTTTATCCTAAAATTGAAGGACCAAAGGTGCAAATTTATTAGTATTATTTTCTCCCACGAGTTTCGGTCAGCCTTATAAAGGGCATTGTCCCCATCGGCCTTTTTATCTTAAAACATAACCACAAAGTTTCTTCATTAACATTACTACTATCAAACAAATGGCAGCACAGAGAGATCTTGCTAAAATAGGCTCAGAAGGCTTTGCCCTAATTGATGAATACTTTGGTAAAAACAGGATCGTCAATAGACCTCCCACCACCGTGGCACGTAATACAACATTCCGGGCGACACAGCAGAGCTGCAACTATCACTACTCTTCTGCGGAAACTCATGTTTACCGGGTAAATCCCTCTGTTAGAAGAGAAGCTATGATCACTAGTCCAACACCAGCGGTGGCTTTAAGTAGCTATGAGGCAGCTCAGTTGCATGATGGTATATATCTCGCCAGTTATTTTAACAGACGCCAAATGCGCATGACTTACTAGGTACTATAATATGTAAAATAGTTGGTGTTGCTACTATGTAGAAAATAGTTAATTACGCTACCTACGCATGTAGTCCTGGTTATGCTTTCCGAATGATTTTGTAGCTAAACCATGTTATATGTATGTATGTCTTGTATTTTCAATGTAAGAACCGTTGTTAATTTGTATTACTAAAAGATTTAGAACAATAATTTCGGAGAACTTCGAAAGAAATAACAAAGTTTAAAGAATATTTTTAAAATTAGAAACTTTAAAACTAGTAAAAGAAAATAGAATCTGAAAAAGATCAGAGGCAATATCGAAAATATTTTTCTCAAGAAAAAAAATCAATCAAGTCAACGAAATGCACAATGCTTTTTAAAGAACATTATTTCCTTCTAGTGTCCTAGGTTAATGGAATATATCCTTCCATAATAGAATGATCTTACTTACTGGTGTATCAGTACCTAAAATTATGGTGTTAGCGAACCACTCAATGACACTGATATTTCTTAGTGAAGACGATGGTAATCTTCGACATCTTCTATTTTCCTTCCTAATGGTGGGAACTGTCTTATTTTTCGTATATAAATTGTACTCTTGTACCTATTAAGATTAGTTCTTTGTGGTGTGTTTTTGGTCTATTGTGAAAGACTTTATTAAAGTTGTTGTTTCCATAAAGTTAAGATGTTGAAGAGATTTTTTTAGTAAATCATTTATTTTCCGCATATTTTTAACCGATTTGGGGGTTGAGGGTTCTTCTATCTAGGTATTAAAATAGGTGTCCCATGGCCAGTGGATTGGATCGTGACAACTTGATATCAAGATTAGGTTACCGATCTCCCCATACAAGAGAAAATGTCGAATAGAGTCATAAGTATTTTATATTTTTTTTTGAGGATTGGTGTGTTGACATACACATTTAATCTTTAAGGGGCTATGAAACATTCTAGGAATCTGTCTCACTTCTTCACTCTTTTTATGAGGTTTATCGCTTGTGATATGGATTGAGTCCAATTCGTATCTACATTTCAATTGGTATCTTAACGAAGTAATTAGAATGTCATTGTAGCAGCGGAATGTACACAAGCAAGTAAAGATAGAAACCAGAAAGGTTCCAATTGGTATATAACCTTAAGGATCATGCGAGTGCATGCGTGATCAGTTAGTGGTTATCCAGGATGCAAATACTTTGTCATGAACCTCATTAATTTGATGATGAATGCTTAATGATTGTTGTTATGTGCATTGTATTGCTTGAAAAACTGCTTATGTGTGAATTATATTTGCCTAGATGATTGAACTTGTATGTGATTATTGAAGGAGTATGGTTTGTGTAATTCAGTATGAGATTTAATGGTCACGTGGCAACGTCTGTGTTATACATGTTTCGGTAGGATCCTGAAATCCTGAATGAGTTTATGGTTAGAATGGCTGTGACATTTGTGTCTGGAAACAGTCTTGGACTCATGGGTTGGCATTGTTAATGATAAGGTGTTTAATGAGTCGGTTCAAGCATTTTTTTTGCTACTGATGTGTCATTGTGTATATTCACCCACAACCAAGACACTGTACGGTAGATAAGAGATGAGAAAGTTCATCTTGAAATTCCATATAATTAAGCAAGATAAAAATATTCATGATGGATTTTTCCAAAGATATCTTTCAATTTTTTGAATCAAAATATTCTTACAAATCAAACTTTATCTTGTTCCATAGTATATATTTTGAATTATGAAGTGGTAAGGGTTTGTTAAAACGCCCACTTACAGCCCAATTCTAGACTTTGATGCTTCCATCGAAAGAAGAACATGACAATCGATATAATGTTGCATCCGCATCTGTTTTTGGTACAGCCTAATTATCTCGTGAATGGAATATTATAAGTCTCTCTCACTCTTTTTATATTGGTTTAAACAATTAAAATGCATAATCAATTTTGGTTTTTCTTTTTAATATTTAGTCATGTAATTAATTTTTGTTAGATTTATTTTAGCATTAGTTAATAATATTAAATTATGACCATTTTCATTATGATTTATTACTTTGTAATATTTGTTTCACTAGTATGTTATGGTTTTTCTTTTTAATAATTAGTCATGTAATTAATTTTTGTTAGATTTATTTTAGAATTAGTTAATAATATTAAATTATGACCATTTTCATTATGACTTATTACTTTGTAATATTTGTTTCACTAGTATGTTATTGTTGTGTAATTTGCAATATTTGTTTGATGTGATTTCATTATTATTTTATATTGACTATTTTAGTGTCATCACTCATCTCATATTTTGTGTTATTTTTCTTTTACAAACATCTTAGATAGTTGAATAACCTGAACCAATTCGGCCTATGTGCACCCCTATTTGGAAGTTGGAATCTAGTCATTTATTAAAAAAGCTCAAATAATGTTGAACCTTTTTATAAAGTTCATTTGTGTTATTCGTTAAAAGTTTAGCTCATTTATGTTATTGTCATCTAACAAAGTGTTCATTCATATGCCTTTATTTGACATAAATCACATCTTGTTTTACTGTATTATTTTGTACACATGGCTAACTATAATACGTTCACGTCATTAATTAAATCAGTCAAAATGTAAAATCTATCTAAATTAAGAAAAAAAACAATCCCAAATTAAACTAACCCATCCACATGACTTATGCCAAAATACAACTGAGGATCCGGCTCCCCTCCATTATCCCTTTCGTCCATTTCGTCAAGTGCACGTCTAGATTAGATATATGTGTCATATCTAAAGTTTAAAGGTCAAGATTATATTATATTAACAAATATCATAACCATAGTTAAGTCAACTAATTTTAGAAAACTACTCTCCAAAAATTTGATAAGAATTACCATATATTCTAAACAAAATTTGACATTTATTAATATCATTAATTTCATATTATATTTTTGTATTTAATTATTAAATTGTATGATAATTAAGGTGAGAATCAACTAAATAATTTATGTACTAGTAAACTTTGCTCTTGAAATATTATATATACTATGTGGAGAAACAAAACAAAAAAGTTAAGAATTATCAGTGTGGAAAAAAACCATAAAATAAAAGACACGGAATAAAAATAAAAAATAAACAAGATGAAAGGTTCTTAGAATTAAACGTAAATACCAAAATTATTCCCAGGAGAAATGTGGCTATTGTGTTTGAAGGGAAAAACATATATGTTTTTTTTTTAATAAATAGTCTTTTTATCTTCTTTTTTTGTGAAATAGAAGATAACATTGTTTTAAATACAAATGTTTTTGAAGATTATTAAATATCACATTAAATATAAACGTTTCATGTTCTACAATTTTAATATTTAAATGTAAATAAAAAATATAAGATGAAAGTAATGATATTAATAAATATCAAATTTATATGGAATATATTGTAATTCTTACCAAATTTGGAGAGTAGTTTTCTAAAATTAGTTGACTTAATTATGGTTATGATGTTTGTTAATATAATATAATCTTGACCTTTAAACTTTAAATATGAAACATGTCTCTGATCTAGACGTGCACTTGATGAAATGGAGGGAAGGGGTAATGGAGGGGAGCCGGATCCGAGTGTGCCTAATAATTGATGACAAAGTAATGTTCCATTCTTCTCCTTTGTTTGAATTTTCAGTTTAGGTATTCAATTATTGTACCAAGAAAACTATCCTATTTTTAGTTTAGTCCTTATATTATATGGTTATTGAACAAACTACTCTCCCTCAGCATAACATCACTCCTTGTATTATGTATTTCTATAACTCTTTAACCTTATATATAGTAACTTTCTCAAACAACCTCAAAATTTCTACGATTCTTAATTTGAAATTCTACTAGAGTACAATTTGAGTGCTTGAAACTTATATATCACATTTTAGCTAAAAAGTTTTTTTAAGTATCCTCCCATCTCCTAAATTTAGCTCTACCTCCCTCATATGGGTGACACAACTTTGCCCATGAAGCCTAGTGATATATGGAATTACCGTTTGAATATTCTCTTCAAAAGAAATTTAACAGAATCTTCTCTATCTGTAACGAAACACCCTTGGAATTGTAGACAACACATAAATTGGCATGGCAAGTAATACATTTATTATAGGAATAATATTGCTTCTAAATGCACACGCAAATATATGTAGTCACGCAAGTAATATAATGGCTCTAAAAGAGCCGAGTTATCGAACCCAAATGGCTTCAATAAATCTATATTTAATTAGACTAACTCCACAATTTAATGCAAGTGTATCTCAAAAGTTTGAATTTTATTTATAGCTACGATTGTAAATATTTAAGAATAAAAAATAAGTAACAATTAATGATCAACTTCAATTTCAATGTTTAAACAACGACGGGGACAATTTCAGGGCGGCAAACATATTAAGAATTCATGCATCACATCACTTACATGGATTTCATAAGTTTATCAAATTACTGATTTATAAGATGGAAAAAGGTATAAATTCACCCCTGAACTTGTCTCGAAAAGTCAGTTACACACTTAAACTATCATGTCGACCTATTACACACCTTTACTATTCAAAAATGAATTTTTTTTTCTTACCCCCCAAACTAGCGTGACAAAAAATTTAAAAAAGAAAAAATGAAAAGCGCGTTTTGTAATAAATAAAGTAAAAAAAATTAAATCAAAATCCTTTTTCTACTACCACCCTACCGCCACTCCACGCTTCTTCTTTTTCTTCACAAGCAACTCGTCTTCTTCATCTTCTTTATATTATTTATTTTTTTCATCATTTTTCATACCCAGTTTCCATCAACCCCACCATACCTACACCAAAATCCTCTCCCCCATCCCTCATCATATCCTATTTTAATGCTTATTTAATTTCACAATCTCTATTATATTTGATTTTTCTATTCGGCTTTGTTGGTGGTTGATAAAATTGATGATTGAGTTTAAAAAATAAAATATAATGATGGATTTGTTGGTGACGGGTGATAAAGAAGTGGATATTGAAGATGGCGAAGAAGAAAAAATCAATATTGACAATGGTGGTGATGAAATTTGGTGCGGATTTGTATCTTTTGATGGGGATGATGTAATTTTGGTGATGAGTTTGTTTACGAGTGTCAAATTTTAGGGTGGATCTTTACAATTTTTGTGCGGATGATGGTGATAGTTCGCTTTCGATGGTGGGTTTGACCGTAGGTGGTGAAATTTGTGGCGACCATTTTGATTTTTATGGTGAAATATATAGATTTGATACTAATATATATGGTGGAAATGGTAGTGATTTCATGGTGATGTTCATTGAAGAAAAAACAATTGAATGACATGGAGAATTTTATTTAAAATTTGATATGACATCTGCTGTGGCACTGAGATGACATTGATGAGGTGCAAGTGTGATACACCTCCTGTTGTGAGAGTGGTGTTATACGTCTAGGGTGTAAATAAATTCACTTTTTAGTAGCAGAGGTGTGTAATAGGTCAGCATATTAGTTTAAGAGTGTAACTAACTTTTCAGGACAAGTTCAGGTGTGAGTTTATCCCTTATAAGATTGATATTATGATCATGATTTCCTGACCTTTTGTTTCTTAATTCTAGAAGCAACATGAGCAAATGTTTTAGTACCCTCTAGTTTTAGCTGTACTTTATAATTACAAGCAAAAACAAATTTATCAACCACTAGTTTATTAACACGTATTTTTTACTTCTTCTAATTGTTGTACTTCCTTTTTTGCTTGTTGCTTTATTTTCTCAATTTCCGTTTTTCTATCTATTTCTTCATTTTCTTTTGTTATTCTTATCATAGCAGTTAAACTAT
>JAJOOI010035741.1:0-11760 GCA_029582585.1 Solanum bukasovii | reverse complement strand
CCATTTTCTCTCTCTCTCTCTCTCTCTCTCTCTCTCTATATATATATATATATATATATATATATATATATATTATTTTATAGAAGTTTTCGGTTTTTAAATTTATATTTTTCAAAAACTTTGAACGTGTTTGGGAAATACAAAAAGTGCTTAATTGATTATTTTTTTTATTAAAAAAAGTTAAAAGTCAAAAATTGAATGTTTCCAACCTATGACTTTTATATATCCTTTAACTTATAAGCTACTTAAGACAATTCAATACAAACACCCCCTTATATTTAAAAACACAAACCTTGTGTGGAAAAAAACAAGCAACATTTGAAAAATATATTGAAATTCTATAATTTTTAAAGGTTATTACGGTGCCAATTCTTTGCTAATATTTCCTTTTATCCTTTTGAGTTTTTCATTAGATCATTACTCACTTTGTTTATTTTTTAATATCGATTTTGAATAGCATGTTATGGTAATTTTTTATGGGTTACATAGTGTTTAAAATAAGATTTAATGAGCAATTGATGTGATAGTAAATAAGGAGAAGAAAGAATGTAACGAGTAAAGTAGATGCGAAATATTATTCTTACAATTTTTTTCATTCGAGATGTGATTTTAAATATGCAAAGTCCATTTTCAATTTCAACATCCCTAAAATGACTTTTATATCTTTTAAGTAGGTGTTCAGACATAGATTTGAAAAAGTAAATAATGTTATTTGTTTTTTTTTTGACAAAGCATATCCAATTCAAAAAAATAATTATCTTTTCTTCTGGTTATTTTTATGGTGTTTCACCTTATTTTGATGATTTATTTATTTTTGGTATCATTTGTTGATATGTAAAAGAAAAGGTTGCTGGTCTAAGTTATAAAATATTATTTGTTTCAATTTATTTTTGAAATATTAATATACCGTAGCAAAGCGCGGTTCAGTTCACTAGTTTAAGAATAATGTGTGACACACTCTAGCTCAATTGCGTTGCATTTTCCGCGACTCTTTTTATCCTTTTTAATTAAAATCAATTCTGACTCTCTTTTTTCTTTTTTCTTTAATTTAACAAAGAAAAAACCATACATGCATCGATAAAAGTCTATAGAGGCCACTTGACATGCAAATGCAGAGAAATTAAAGGTGTTTTGGGTTTGGAATTACGTACAAGGAATATTGAGGTGACTCTACATTAATAGTCTAAATCTAGTAAGTAAAAACAGATAGGAAAAGAGGTTCCATTATGAGTCATAATTAATAGTTATTGAAGTTGATGGACCAAGACATGTAAACGTGACTTCGTCTTGATTTTTGTAACTTTAATTTACACGTTATCATGTGTATGTCACAATCTAATACACGTCGTTTGGTAATTGATTAGATTTATGTTAGTATTAATAATGTAGGATTTGTATTAATTATTTTATCTTCTATCATGCATAAAATAATGTATAATTTACATAAATCTCATAGTGTTAAGAGTTAATTACATTATTTCCCTACTATTTTTCAAATTACAAAAATCTCTTAAAATTTATGAATTTCGAATACAACACGAATTCCGGATACATCACTAGACTTTTGGATACATAGGGGACGGATGTATCTGAGAGGGAAGAATGTATTAGAGAAGGGATAAGACATCCGGATACATAAGGAAGGAATGTATCTGAGAGGGGAAGAATGTATTAGAGAGGGGAATGATGTATCCGAGAGGGAAGGAATGTATTAGAGAGGGGAAGGATGTATCCGAGAGGGAAGAAATACATTAGAGAGGGGAAGGATGTATCAGCAGAGAGGGAGATAGAGATGTATTAGCAAGAGCGGAGTGATGTATCCAAGAGGGAATTTTTGAAAATTTTTAAATAATAGGAAATTTTAGAGATTATATATGGTAAAATAAAATGTGTATTAAGGTAATTTTTCCTAAAGTAATACATATATTCTTTCATAACTTATACATATATTAGTTATGAGAGTTTCAAAATTGTCGACCAAACGTCACTTGAATAACACAAACGTCATATTATTTTATATCTACCTACCAAACGTCGTATAAGTTATATGAAAATTAATAAATGAATAACACTAACCTTATCTAGCTACCAAATGACCCCTTAATTTTATATTTTTTTTTATCTATGTACGTACGTATATATAAGCATGATTAAAGATATAATTCTCTTTGAAATTGTACATAATTAATTAAGAATGTGGAGAATATTTTTATAGACAAACCTTTTTTAAAAATAATAATTGTAATGCATATTATTTTTAATATACTACACTAAACTAAACAGTGAAATAATATCATCATAACCGACCGATCTCTACATTACTAATAAACATTATTGTTATACACTTTATCAAATGACCCTTAAAAGTGGTAATGAAATGTTGTTTGTTAATCATTTGAATTAACAAATGTTGTCACAATATCATTTCTTTTAAAATGGAGGGAGTAATCAATTTAGAGTCATCGTGAGAAAGTGAAATATGATGCAATGAAGAAATAAAATTGATTATTGTATGCATCAACATGACTAATTAATACTGGAAAATTTCGTAGGATTTTCTGAACAATTTCAGAGAAAAATGACCCTTCAGTATGATATGAAAACTAAAAATAAATACTTCTTCTTTCGTTTCGATTAGTTGTCACATTTTACTTTTCGAAAGTTAGTTTAATTAATTTTTTCGGCTAATTTAAATTGAATTAGTTTAATATTTTAAAATTATAAATTGCAATTTTTTTCATATTAATATGATGAAAAAATATATTTTAAAATGTTTGTCAAAATTCATATCGTTTGACTCTTAAAAGAAATTGTGACAAGTATTTCGAAACAGAAGTACTTGCACTCTCTCAATTGAAGTGCTTTTTTTTTGTCATTCTCAAAAAGAGTGCTCTTTCTATATGTAGTAAGTTTTTCAATTCAATGTCCTACTTGATAAGTTTAAGATCACAAAATTTTAAAAATTAAATACATTTTTAATTAAAAACACATTATTCAACTTCCTTTATTTCTTAAACTAGTATACGTACCCGCGCGTCACGCGGTTAGTTGATAAATGTAATCATAAATATTGATTTATTGATAATTTTAAAATTTAACTTGTTATAAAGATAATATTGTTGAGAAAATGTTAATTTGCAAATTGATATGTTATAATATAATATTTATGTAAATGAATCAATATATACGCTTAATTCATTGTCTAAATTTGACAATAATAATATAAAGTTAATTTTCTATTACCATTGCTATCGAAGAAATAGAGACAAAATTGAGAAGTTCTTTAGCATTATCAACAGATAATGACTAAGCACTTGATTTTGAGATTTTTTCATTTTATCTCTACTTTTGTTTATAAAAAAAAAAAAAATTAAAATTCAAGTTATCACTAATGTAAAACAAAAAAAATCATAATTCTGTAAATCGTAATTGTAATTATGTCTTACATAATCATGCTATTATTAAAGAACATCTGAAACGTATGCGTTAATAATTTCATAAAAAAAGAGATAATATCTCTATATATATATATATAAATTTATAACTATGAAAAATAACCGTAACATGTAGTGATAAATCATTTTTCTATACTGACAAATTCTCTAAACTTAATCGATACATTATACATTTAATCTAGATATAATAAATTAAATTTACATAATTCAAGAGAAAAAAGCTTAACAAAATAAGTTAAATTAAAGCAATGTATAAGAAGTCCAACAGCTTTTTATAGTCAAATTTATGCACAATATAATCAAACTAAGACGCTTAATTAATTGAGAATAAATTAAAGTAGTTATTTCCACTTTGATTCTCTTGGGAATATATATGTGGATGACTAAGAAAGTAGATTCTGCATCAATTAATTAAAGTTCTTTTATGGGAATCCATGAGCCCTTTAAAGTAAGTAATGGTAATAATTCATATGGATTTCAAGATAGGGAGAAGGGCCTAAAATGCCTCCAAATATCTCAGACGTCAATCTTTAGGCTCAAAAATACTCTTATGTCTAACGGATCATATTCATAAGGTGGATGGAGGGGAAGTTTGTACAAATCTCATAGTTTGAAGGCATTTTAGGCTCTTTTTTTGTTAAAATAATTTGAAATTACTTTATATATATGAGCTCACATACTTGACTTGATTTTTAATTTCATAGTAAATTAAAAATAAAAAAAAGGTTAGGCATCTACTCTCTACACTCCTACCCTCCCTCCCCCCCACCCACCCCTTCACTTTCAATCTCTTCCATTTTTTTTTATAATTTGGATCGTGTTCACCTTTTCTTTTTTTTTCAATTTACGACAAACAAGAGAGAAAAAAAAGGAGGAAATAATGATGACACTCATATATAAATAATTAGCTCAATAAAAGATGATTTAATTAAGCAAATATGTACGAATACTACTTCTTTTTTTTGTATGTACCTAAAATTCAAAATAAAAGAATATAAATAATCATTTCTCCTATCCCAACCCCCATCCCACCATGACAATAATACAAAAAAAAATATAAACATGTGAGGTCATTTCAAGTTTGAGTCCCAAATATCCTAATTACGAATAAGAGATTAGAAAAAGGAATAAAAAGAGAAAATGAACAAGACATTTGGATAATTGGTAGAAAATTTAATATTTATAAAAATAATAATATTTTTTAGATGGACAATCAATCGGGGTGAGTAAGGATTTTAGTTGGATCCTCATTTATGAGTCCAGTTATAATAAATTGGGGGTTGATTTAAAATATGTCAATAGGAAGATATCATGAAATTAATTGTTTTTTCAATATTATTTTCAAGTGTATTGGATCAAAATATGACTTATGTGGTTTTATAAAAAAAAATTAATAAAATTTACTTTTTATTATTTAGTTGAGAAGAGTTTAAATTTGGACCAGACATATTAGGCAACATAATAAATAAATATTTAATAGTTTTACTTTAATGGAGTTATTAAAAATAAGGGCAAATATGAGCCAAAAGGTGGACGCCAGGGCTATTTTAGAGTCGAAAGGTGGATGAAGGGTAGTTTTGTACCAATTCAAATAGTTGAGGGGCATTTTAGGCCCATTCTCTATTCAAGATATTACTTAGAGAGGTAAATGATGTTAATTGCTCTTTAGAACCATATATAACAGGAAACTACACAAAATATATTATTATTGATGCTAATTACATGCTGAAATAATAGTTTTTCAAATTACTTTTTTTTCCTAAAAAAATATATGTATTAGACAGAAGAGATACATGTATATTTTGATATATGCGAGTCAAATTAGGTGAAATTTGTTCCTGATACACTGTATCTAAATATGATTCACATGTATTTGGAATATATTGACTCTTTCACTCTCCTCTGTCCTCTCTCGCTCACTTCATACCCTCTCTTGTCCATCTCCATCTTTATCTCTTTATCTCTATTTCAGAATGTAATTGAGTGTTACAATATCATGTATTTGGGTATTCACTATCAACTTCATGTATCTGTGCATTGAAAATCAATTTCATCCCATGTATCTAATATCAATTTTATTAGTGTATTCAGTATCAAATATTTAGTGTATCCATGCACAAATACATATAAATCTAATGTCAAATATACATGTATCTAGCATCAATATATGCAATTTACATTCATTAGCGTATCCATGCACAAAACAGTTATTTATATATATTTAATAAACCTTTAAATACAAAATATACATTATTAAGCAAAAGTTACTGAGTTTGTGACAACTAAAAATAATAAAAAACAGATTCCTATCGATAATGTGATGAAAATTATTAAGTAGATGGCACGTAAATATTGGCTAAATTTGCTAGCTAGTGTCATAAAGATGTTGTTTTGTAATACAATGGGCCAGTTCATAGCAAAATTGTCTTCAATATCCGTTCACTTCCAATTAGTTCCAAAGAAAAAAACCTCACACTTGTGTGCCTTGTCATTCATCCGGTCTCTTGTAATTGCTATCAAATTCTTTGTGTAGGATATTCTTTATTTTGGGAGTCTTACATGGGCTGCTCTCGGTCCTGCTCTGCTTTATACTAAAAGAGTGTGATTGGATCTTACTCCATTATAGGGCTAGTACGCCGAGCAACAAGTATAGTTTTAGAAAAATGTTTAGTATCTTTTTAGAAAAATAGTACTATTTCATATGATTTTATGTGATATCGTTTTACTTGGCTCAATAATTCTTAGATATTTGTGTGATTGTAATTTTATTAATGATAAAATAGAAATTTGATTATTTTTTTATCATAATAAGATGACATATTTTTTTGAACAACTAAACGGAAAGGATGTCATGTAAAATTTGTGTGATGATCTTTTTTGGGAAAATTATGCTAAATAACGAACATTTAGCCTATATTAAGTACTATAGCCACAATTTAAGAAAATTGTAATTCGCGACTACAATTTTTCCAATTCTTGCTATTCGCCTGATTTGTATAAATCTAGAATTTGTATGATTCGGTTCCAGATTGTATAAATTCAAAATTTTGTACATACTTTCCGTAGCTATTTGTATACGATTTACCAAAAAATCATAATAAATTACCTTGTTTATCAAGCGAAATATACAAACAAAGTTCTGAAAAATTTCTAAATATATAGATACACAATTTGTAGATACTTAACCTATTTGTATATTCGCAAGCAAAATATACAAACGAACATAAATATACAAACTGCAACCTCCATAGCAAACAAAACTATAGCTATAAAGTCTTATTATGTCTATTATATTTGCTATTTCTAAAAAAAATTGGGGTTAGGGGAAAGGGGAAATGTGGAGGGAATTATAATGTGGAAATCACCTCTCCCGAACAAAGCGAGAGTTCATATAACCAATCAACTAATTGATTGTTTTTTTACTTCCGAAAAAAATATATTGTGTGTTGATTTTTGTTTTTTTGGTTTTCCATCCAGTGTCCGATACCCACATTGGAGCCCGACTAAATTCGAATTCTCGTCGGGAAGTCTCACATTGGAGATAAAGCGCTCCCTAACAAGGGCGACTCCGTACCCAAAGGGCTCAAACTCGAGACCTAGTTAAGGATGAAGGAGTACCACTAACCTTTGTTGGTCATTGTGTGTTGATTTTTATAAGTGAGAAAAATAGTGAAAGGGTGAGTTGTAAGGAGTGTAAATAGAACACGTCAGAGAAGAAGAAATCGTGGACAAGAAACAAGAAGATCCACTAATAAAAATGGTGGTGCAAATTTAATATTCCATTTTCTCTTCTTTGTCTGTTTGTTCCTCAAAACCCCATATTAGTACAACTAAAGAAACTCCATAAGAAGGAAGAAAAAATGGAACTTTATGAAAGTGAATGAATTAACTGAAAAGAAACAAAAATATCAAACTGAGTTGCCAAGAGTGCACGCCAAGTGTTTGTTCTTTTTACAGCTTTCTTTTTTAAGCATTAGAAGAGCAAAGCAAGTGACCTAACAATTTGTTTGTGGTCCACAAGAATTTGGTTAAAGACTGATTGACAATTTAAGAGAGTTCTGATTTTGATTCTTGTTGTGGTGCTTAGCTTCTTCTTCTTGCTGCTCATTGTAAGTGATATTGCTCTCTTAAAAGTATTATATTTTGAAATCTAATGCATATTTTGGTAAGTGGGGTGGGAAAAGTTTTGACTTTTTTTTCTTGTTACAATTGCTATGATGGGATTTGTGTGAAAAACTTTAGAGTGATAGTCCAAGATTGACTTTTATCCTATTTTTTTTGTTAACAGAACCTATTATTCCCTTTTTCATGGTTAACATGTTCATTTGGTTTTCACTGACTCTCAATTATTGATGTCTATGTTTGTATTGTCTGCTGTTTTTTATCAAGAACGTATTATTCTGGTAAGTGTGAAGTTTACGGTTCGATGGAATGTTCCTGAATAGAGGAATGGATATAGGGGGTTACGAAATTGAATCAGAATGTAAGATTGAGGAGTAGTTAATTGACTACTATCCCGACTGAATGAAAATGTGTCAAGGGGATGCAGTATTTAGTTCCTGGAGATCGGGGTTGATGAATTTGAACATGTAAAGGGAAGAAATTTTCCATCTAGCTGTGACTGTATGAGCAAATTTGAGTGATCAATTAAAGATAGTTGGGAAAGAGTAATGGTTATAAAAGAGGCTAGTGATTAGGTAATGAAGTAGATTTTGGGTCTTCTTTGCATGACCAAATTTATCACTGACATAGTTGGGCAGTAGTACTAGTATATCTCCTTCAAATTGCTCGGAAAATGTAAAATGTTTTAATGGCTACTAGGTACAACTTTTTTGTATAAATACATTGGTTATCTTTACTTGATTCTTGATGCAATAGATCTTTCTTAACTACCAGCAGTGAAAGAGTTGAAATTTGTCTGTTGCTGGCTCTAATAAACTTTTTTGATCTCTTTATTGGCTCATGTTCAGGTTATATACCATAAATGGCGGCAATGTTGGCTTCTCAAAGCTGTTATTGCCGCAGAGGAGAATTGATAAATCATGGAAGCAATGTAAACAACCTCAGTTTTTCAGGCTCAATCTCTATCCTATTTTTGTCGAAATTTGATAGAGAATCTGGTAAATCACCTAGAAAGATTCACCGGCTTAAAGTGCAAATGCAACAGACTGAGTCCCCTGAAAAAGTAGGTATAAATGGTCGTCCTGTTAAAATGGTACCTACAAGTGAAGTGACAAAGAGAATGGCACCATCTGTAAATGGTTCCACGGTTGTTAATGGTTCCACACAGAGAATCAATGGAGCAAATCTAGTTAAGCAGGTTCCTACTCCAGCCCCTGCAAAGAAACAAAAATCTAAAGAACTTCTGCCTGCTGAAGATCTAAAGGTTTTACCTTCAGATGAAGGTTTCAGCTGGGCTAATGAGAATTATAACTCCATCCAAAGAAGTATAGATGTGTGGTCCTTTGTCCTTTCGCTACGGGTGCGTGTTTTCTTGGACAATGCAAAATGGACATATGTGGGTGGCTTTACTGAAGATAAACAGGTTGGTTTTCCTCTTTTCTTTGTTTAATTTGAATTGATATTTGAGGGTAACCCGGTACCAAGTATGTAGACTCTTATCCCTTCTTCGTCTTCTCGGATTATGTGATTCTATGAGCACTATGAGTAATGAGCTTTGTACCTGCAGAAAGTCAGAAGACGTGGAACAGCTTCATGGTTAAGAGAATGTGTACTGCAGCTTGGTCCTACATTTATCAAACTTGGGCAGTTATCCTCTACTAGATCTGATCTATTTCCTCGAGAATTTGTTGATGAGCTTGCTAAGTTGCAGGTATAGCTTAACTTCTTTTTGAGAAAGCAAACATGATCTCCTCAATTACTTGCACAATTGCCTTCATATTAGTTCACACTTAAAAATGAATTATGCTAGCATGGCTGTGATTTCGTATTGCTTTGTAATCATTCAGGACAGAGTACCTGCCTTCTCCCCCGAGAAAGCAAAAGAGTTTATTAAAAAGGAGTTGGGAGTTCCAGTTGATATTTTGTTTAAGGTGTTTGAAGATCAACCCATTGCAGCAGCTAGTCTTGGTCAGGTGTTTGGTTTATTTATATTTTCTTTTATATCTTTAAAGTGAACTGTATTTTTTTAGCTCTGATTTCTTAAAAAATATCATCTAGTCTATCAGCTTTGTTGAAACAAAGCCCTTCAACTTTGATGAAATGAAGCACAAAATGGTTACCTTTTAGATTGTAGCCAGACTTTAGCAACCTGGTCTTCCATATTACTGCATGTAATTCGTCCTGATTTTTTGTTTGTAAAATGCTCTTAGGTGCACCGGGCTATCTTATATAGTGGAGAGAAAGTTGTTGTGAAAGTTCAGAGACCCGGCCTAAAGAAACTATTTGACATTGATCTGAGTAAGTATTATGCACTAAAAATGTTAGCCAATCGTGTTTACTGCTTACTGAAAGTTTAATATTCTCTTTTGATTCAGGAAATTTAAAGTTGATCGCGGAGTACTTTCAGAAAAGTGAAACTCTTGGTGGTCCAACTCGTGACTGGATAGGAATATATGAAGAATGTGCTAAGTAAGCCAAAATATTCTAATCCATGTTCTTACAAAAGCTCGACGTAGTGGCAATTGCTATAAGAAGTAATTATGTCAACTTTGTGCTATTTACTCAACCCACTTTTCTTTCTAGTCTACCAGAATATATTGAACCTTTTGTCAGAATTACAATTTTTTCCTTCAGCAAAACTAAGTTGATGTCAGATATACAATTATTTCTTTAGCCTGATCTGACAGTTTTACAAGGAATCATCTCTCTTCTATGAACTTCCGGTCTGCAACTATTGTTAACTATCTCCTACCCAACCTTATCTCTTACTGAATAAGATGAACAATTCAAACCCTTCCTTTCATTCTAGCTAAGGAAGCCATACAACTGGTGTTGAAAGAAGTGATATTATATAGTTCTTGAATCCCTTCCATTGATATTTTGATGTGTGTAGAATAACACTATTTGGTTGAGCTAAAAAGGGGAAACAATTGAAATATATTACAAAATGGACAAAGGGTTCGAGATATCTCATTTGTTTTATAACCTTACAAAAGGTGTAGAAGTAAAGGTCGAAAGGGGGTGCACACTGAGAGGGAAAATGTTTGTGTGTGTGTTGGGAGGGGAGGGCTGTAGTCCTGTCCAAAAGCCGTACCCACCTTTAAATATTCTTGGCTTTTCCCTTCCTCCACCTATTGCTTGTAAATTGTTTTTAGTAACTTCAGTGAAGGTAGTGGCAGAGGAACTCCTAATGGACCTAAAGCCTTACAACCAGAACCTTAAAGGTAAAGGTCAGGCGCTCCTTCCTTGGTGAAGCATCTCATTCCACAATGGGAGGTCCATAAGACATATCTTTCAAACACATCTGTGCTTTTGGAGTTTTTATTGCATTCCAAATTATTGTATAAAAGTTGCATGCGGTTTTATACTTCCAAACTCATCTGTCCTTTTTTTTGTATTTCATATCATTGTATAGAAGTAAGAAGTTCACGTATGATTTAATCACATATAATATTTTTAAAAATTCCTAAACATCATAGAAAATAGAAACTGAGAGTCTCTAGTGGTTACTAAGTGGTAAATAAGCACAATAATTTGAGAAGTTAACTTTGTCATTGACTTCAACTAATTATCTGTCAAGACACTTGATGTAGTTTTTAAGTTTTATATCAATCTACTGCTTCAATTGCATATTTGTGCAAAAAGTACTAGCTAGTTCTTAATATAATTCTCAGTTATATGATAAGCTTAATACCAACAAATAAATGAGGGGATGATACTTGAGTTTCTTGTTCATATGTAGAGATAGACTCTATAGTGATTGTATGCGCGCAGTTGAACTTTTTCTTCTTATTTCTTCTTGTGCATTTATGTGTCTTATGTACCTGCTCGATACAATAGAAGCCTTACAGCATACTTACTACTTAGAGTCCTAGATTTTCTTCTGCACAAGATATCTGCTTCTTTTTCTTTCATCTATTTTTTAAATATTTTTTTTGCATATAATGATCATCTATTTCTACTAGTTACAAATTTTATAAAAAAATTTGATTAGAAAATGCTAAATGTGTATTTTCTTGCTTTCACCCCCCTAAGATGAGAGCCGTGGTGAAGTTTTCACCACTGTGCAATGGTATACAATGCAGAATTCGCGCCTTATTTAAGATTAGATTGACATTCCTGACTCCGGGGGGGGGGGGGGGGGGGGGGGGGGGGGGGGGGGGGGGGGGGGGGGGGGGGGGGG
>JAJOOI010035740.1:0-17401 GCA_029582585.1 Solanum bukasovii | reverse complement strand
CTTAGTCCCTATTTCCCGTTAATTAATGTTGAATGTACTTCCGCGATCGATGAAGTGTGATGACAAGTTTGAGAGGCTTGTTTGGGGTTCCTTCGGGTTCCTCATTCGCCATGTCACGTCTAGGCCCTAGGCTTGGGTCGTGACACCCGCCCAGGGTGTAGGCTCGGGGCGTGACATTTTGTCTTCGCGCAAGCTGCTAGGGCAGGATTTATCCCACCAAGGTGGGGCCGTTGTGGTAGGACAGGGTCCACTGTAGCAGGCCAGTCGCGACTTAAGTCGGTATTAATCTTCAAACAATTTATTTTCTACAAATTTCATTCTTGAGAGCTAAGAAACGAACCAGAGCAAGTTCTTGACATCTTTCCACCTCTTCTATCACTAAAGGTAAGGTTTTTACTCCCCTAATCTATTTTTCGATCCGTAGAACTTAGAATTATGGGTGATTATAATTGATGGAGGGTTTGAACCTGGAAGTAATAGTGGAAAAATCCCTAAATTGGGTATTAGGATCTTGGGTTGGCCTAGGGTTGATAATGTTGATTGTAATCCAGGTAATTAGGCCTCATTTATTGATTCTTGCATTAATTTGTTGTTTTTAGACCACGAACAAGTGGAAAGAATCCGGAAAGGAAAGATTCAAGTGCCTAAGGGGGATTCAAGCTTAGTTTCAAGGTAGGTGATGGTTTGATTTCATATTTGTGTGATGTATGTGGGTATTTGCTTCATTGTAATGCATGTATGTATGTGAATGTAACACTATTGATCAAACCTTAATGTTAATAAATATGAATGAACGATTGTATGCCATGAATCAACATTGATTGTATGATTATGAGGATATATATGGTGATTGTGATTATGGTATGATGATTGGATCGAGTGTCACATTCAGACACACTAATTTGGATCGAGTATCACGTTCTGATACATAAATGGATCGGGTGTTACGTTCCAATACACCAATTAGGATCGGGTGTCACGTTCCGGCACACTAACAGTTTGGGTGTCAGTTCCATGATAGGACCTTTGAATTGTTATATTTACTTGTATTGAGAATGTGGAATTGTACATTGCTTCGGAAATGATAACCAATGTGTGTATATATTCTGTGCATGTCATGTTTACTATGTTGTGACTACTTATATATGTTTCGTTTACTGGAATAGCCGTGTGGTCTTACTAGTACACTGTGGTTGTGTACTGATACTGCACTTGCTTTTTCTTTGTTGAGTATAGGGCATCTTCAGGTTGCTACTGACAGACCTCACTTAGGAGATCACTGATCGAGACCGTATTCAAGGGTGAGCCAGTTCTTCCAGGCTGCCATGAGTTCTCATTCTGTTTAGTCCATTTTCTTCGGACTTAGACTAGTACTTTAGATATTCTCTTGTTTAGTTCGGGGTTGTACCCCTTGTTCTTAGACTTATTGAACTTTAGAGTTTTGGTACATTGACTTTCAGGTTCTGGGCATTGTTTTCCGCAATTATTTGGTTAGACTTCCAGAGTTCATGGGAACTCTAGTTTATTTCTGCATTTAAACCTGCTTCTGTATCTTTAAATGTCTCTTGTGCAGTGTAGTTGGTTAGTATTAATAGTTCTCCCACCAGAGGGTTAGTATGGGTGTCAATCACGACGGTTTGGGTCGTGACAATTAATTTCTTATTGTCAACGTCTCGAGCCTATACCCTGGACGAGACTGGCATTCGAGAACCATTGATGGCCCCAAGCGAACCCTTAGCCTGGCTTACTAACTAAGTGAAAGACTTAACTTAACAAGATAATCTCAAACATAACTTTAAGGAGATAATAACTTAGCCAAAATGACTCAATTTTTAAACGAATACAACTGAAATAAATACGGCTAAAGAATTATAACTATCTGTCTATGAAGACTCTAAAACAAAGAGGGATCTCGGGACAGGACCCCGATCATCCTAACAACTAAAAACTAGAAAGCAATGTAAAAAGGAGCCTTCCGGAAAGAAATGAGGCTCACCAACTGACTCTGAGTGCTCAACCTGATCAACGAGGTGCTGGATGTTGATCTTGGTTACCTGCGTCTGCATTATAAGACGATGTAGGCCAACTGGCATCAGTACATTGAATGTACAAGTATGCGAGTTGGAATGCTACACATAATTTAATCTTGAAAAGAATCTGAAAGAAACAGTTACCTTGGCTTTACTCAACTCCTTAATAACTTAACTCAATATAAAGTAATAAAACACATTCAAGATAGACAACGTTTTTAAAACAGTAGAAAGCAACTTAGTTTGTTAAAGAAATGCAATAACAAACGCAATTGTACTTGTATAATAAAGTAATATAGTTTATGTGGGAGATTCTCTAACCGATAACCACCACTATGAGCCTAAGTGGTGATACAACGTCTTGCCCACACTGCCAGAACTGTCCTATACTTTGCCATTATGTAGAACACCTTAACTAAGTGGATCCACTAGTCTATGCTAAAAAATCACTTAAGGAGTCATCTAAAAAGAATGATCCTTTGCTACCAATGATGGCTACATGGTTTATGGAGACTTTGAATTATCTGAACTCAAACTCGTCCCCATATCGGTGCTCAATACTACTTCCAAAATATACTTAGCTCATATGTTTGTAAAAACAAAATTCTTTCTTTGGTTTGAGATAATTACTCAAAAACTTAGCTTAAAATCTCTCTTGGAATTCAGTGTTTCCCTTTCTTGTTCAAATGTGAAAACATTTTAAACTCTTGGAAATACTTAGTTCTCGTATAATCTTTGAAGAAATGAACTCAACTCTTTACTCTTTTATTAATTAAAACTTAATTCTTAAAACAAACTTAAAACATTTGTAAAAGACTTTTGAAAAACTTAATGACTTTCTCTTAACTTGACTCTTGACTTAACTCTTAACTTTCCCTGAATTGAATTATGGATTCAAGGATTGTGATTTGTGATAGGAAAGATCTCATGATGTTTAGGAGTGTTTCTAGATAGCTAAACATGAGAAAAGATCAAGAAATCACTGCCTGAAAACTGGTTCACGACGTGGAGATGTATTTAAATTTTTGGTTGCGAAATAATTTTGAGGTAGAACGGTCCGTGACAGCTTTGCGATGCGAGAAAAACTTTTTCCCATTTTGAGGAACAGGTTTGCGTACCCAGATTGTGCCGACTTTTTCCTTTTTTGTTTTCTGACCCCAATTCGCTTAAACTCGGTTCTTTTTCTCAAATTCTCTTTAGATTCAGATACCCAGTGTATGTACACAATAATCTAACTCAAAACAACTCTAACAATCGACCTTAAACTCTCAATAACTTCTCAATCTCATCCCAAATTCAATAGGGTATTCAATCCCGCTGCTGAGATGCTCAGTTGACTCCTTAACCAACAAAAGCAATTCAAGAACACAACTCAAGAACATCAAAGTCTCAATCTTTTAGGACGAAAATCATATTGAAATAAACATGTTTGGCGCATGGATGAACGAACCCAATGCTATGTGAACTCACATACCTCGTAGGGATCACCCCTTGACGAAATCCACGATCTTAGCTTCGAGAATTTGACGATTCTTGCTTCTTTTCCTCTCTTCTTCTTCTTTTCTCTTCTCTAAAATCCTAACTCAATATTGTAAAAGCATAAACTGAATCCTATCAGTTTAGACCCCAATTAATTACCAAAAAACGAAATTAAGTCATGGGGCATGGCAAACACCATAATGCCCTTCTAAAACCCGGATTAGACTTTCCTTAATTGAACAACCCAACTTCAAATGGGCATATCTCTCTCATACGAACTCGGAATCATGCAAAATCGGCGGCGTTGGAAAGATAATTCCAAGATTTTTCCTACAATATCTGAAAACACCCCTAAATCAGCCTGATCTAGGAGTTATGGTCATTTGAAGTAGACCAAAAAACCCCAAACTTAACTTAACTTGATAAATTTTCCAGATTTTCATTCTTTCCAAAAACAACTCTTTCTAATTCTAGCTCTTTCTAGTTCTCTCAAATAGAGAGGTGTTACAATATCTCCCCCTTGGGAACATTCATCCTTGAATAAGATTACTCTTAATAGGCTAAGGATGTAACATTTAACATTCAGCTCAAACACCCAACAAGCAATGCAATTACAACATGCTAATCTTATAAATAAAAGCCAAGAAAAGATTAGTACCTTAATTTGTAACTTCTCCGGATTCGAAGAGATGTGTATATCTCTTCTTCATATCTTCCTCAGCTTCCCAAGTAGCTTCCTCAACAAATGGTTCCTCCAAAAAACTTTGACTAATGCTACCTCTTTTGTTCTAAACTTTCGAACATGGCGATCTAGAATCTGAAGAGGAATATCCTCCTAAGATAAGCTACCCTTGATTCCAATATCTTCAGTTGGTATGATCAATGAAGGATCTCCCATACACTTTTTCACCATGGGGATGTGGAACACCGGATGGACTGTTGCTAGCTCTTATGGTAGCTCTAACTCATAAGCTACATTGCCAATCCTCTTGGATATTCTGTAAGGACCAATATACCGGGGACTAAGCTTCCCCTTCTTACCAAATCTCATAACACCCATCATGGGTGAAACTTTCAAGTAAACTCAATCATCTACTTCAAACGCTAACTCCCTCCTCCTACCATCAGTGTAGGATTTCTGACGACTCTGGGCTGTTTTCAATATCTCTTGAATAAATTTCACTTTCTCCATAGCTTGATGAACTAAGTCTGGTCCTATTAACCCAACTTCAAACCATCCAATAGGAGATCTGCATCTTTTCCCATAAAGAGCTTCGTAAGGAGCCATTTGGATGCTAGAATGGTAACTATTGTTGTAAGCAAACTCAATGAGAAGTATGTGATCATCCCAATTACCCTTGAAATCAATCACACAATCTACCTTGATACCTCAAAATACCATCTCCCCCTCATTCAAAAGCCATCACTTTTTGCTTATGAACACTTGCCTTTAATTCAAGCAATAAAGGATCTTGGTCTTGCTTCTCTTTTACTTCTGACACTAATGATGATTCATCCCCATTCATCACCACTACTCCTCCTTCTGTGGAATCCATTAGTCAAACTCTTACTCGTGCACGTCTATGCACCTCTTTTTCTAACTCTTTCTTATCTTCGTCAACATAGGCGGTACTACCCATAGACAACCTGCTTAAAGCATCAACAACAATATTAGCCTTACCTGGGTGATAAAGAATACTCTTGTCATAATCCTTGAGTAATTCTAACCATCTCCTTTGTCTGAAATTAAGCTCTTTCTGAGTAAACACATACTGAAGACTCTTGTGATCGGTGAACACTTCCACATGCACACCATAAAGATAATGGCGCCATATTTTCAAAGCAAATACTACGGCAACCAACTCTAGATCATGGGTTGGGTAGTTCTTCTCATGAACTTTCAACTGTCTGGAGGCATAAGCTATAACTTTGCCATTCTGCATTAACACACAACCCAAACCAACTCTAGACGCATCACAATAGACAACAAAGCCTTACGTACTTTCTGGTAAGGTCAATACTGGGGCAGTAGTCAACGTCTTTTTCAATTTCTGAAAGTTTTTCTCACAAGCTTCAGACCATTGAAACTTCACTGTTTTCTGAGTCAACTTGGTCAAAGAAGACTAAATAGACGAGAACCCTTCGACGAACCTTCTATAATAACTAGCTAAACACAAGAAACTCCTAATATCAGTTGGAGATGTGGGTCTAGGCCAATTCTACACTGCCTCTATCTTCTGGGTATCAACTCTAATTCCATCATAGGAAACTATGTGGCCCAAGAATGCCACAGACTCAAGTCAAAACTCACATTTAGAGAACTTAGCAAATAACTCCTTATCTTTCAAAGTCTGAAGAACTAATCTGAGATGGCTAGCATGATCTTCCTCATTCCTCAAATAGATTAGTATGTCATCAATGAACACAATAACAAACATATCCAAATAAGTCTTGAATACTCTATTTATAAGGTCCATGAACACTGGAGGTGCATTAGTTAAACCGAACGACATAACCAGAAACTCATAATGATCGTAACGGGTCCTGAATGTTGTCTTGGGAATATCACACTCCCTTACTTTCAACTGATAGTAGCCAGATCTGAGGTATATCTTAGAAAAACAAGAAGCACCCTGAAGTTGATCGAAAATATCATCAATTCTCGGAATAGGATACTTGTTCTTGATGGTAACCTTATTCAACTGACGGTAATCTATACACATCCTAAGGGAACCATCTTTCTTTCTCACAAATAAGACCGGAGCACCCCAAGGTGAGACACTTGGCTGAATAAAACCCTTATTAAGGAGATCTTTCAACTGTTCTTTAAGCTCTTTCAACTCTGTTGGAGCCATTCTATATGGAGAAATAGAGATAGGACGAGTATCTAGAAGTATGTTTATGCCGATGTCTATTTCTCTCTTAGGAGGAACTCCGGGTTGATCATCTTGAAACTCTTTTACTATTGGAACTGATTGAATGGGAGGTATCTCAATACTAGAGTCATTAACTCGGACTAAGTGATAGACACAACCCTTAGAAACTAACTTTCTCACCTTAAGGTACAAAATGAAACGACCCTTAGGCAATACTGAACTACTACTCCACTCTATGACTGGCTCATTTGGAATCTGGAACTTGACAACTCGAGTTCTATAATCTAGTGATGCATAACAGGCATAAAGCCAGTCCATACATAAAATGACATCAAAATACACCATGTCTACCTCAACTAAATCAACCATGGTACTCTTGTGATTGATGGAAAATGGTACAATCACAATAGACTCTCTCAGCTAGAATAGACTCACCAACAGATGTTGAAACACTAAATGGCTCAATAAGTTGCTCAGGAAGAACATAAAAATTGAAGACTTGGATCATACCAGTGATAACATCTGGTGAATCCTTTTGCTCTCGTCAACTAGTGATAGCATAAAGACGGTTTCCTTCTCCGCCTGCCCCTGAAGTAGCTCATCTAGATGCAGCTTTATCTGGTGGAGCAACTAAAGAAGACTATGTTTTATTGCCCCCATTACCATTTCCCTGCTTGTTCTTGGGACACTCTCATAAAATGACCGTTCTGATCACACTTGAAGCAACCAGTGGAGACATCACGACACACCCCTAAGTGGCTCCTACCACACTTAGCACATGTAGGAGTCTTAGTACACCCTTGTTCCTTACTACCTTGTGAATGCATAGTTCTAGCTCTGAAGTTCTAAGAATTCTGACTATTGTACTCACATTTGTTCATTGGTGCAGGTGCACTAACAGATGATGGAGCAGGTCCTTTCTGCTTATTTTGGAAAGAAGACCGATTCACATTACTCTTTTGCTGCCAGGATTCATTCACTGATGTCTTAGCCCTCTTAATCTTAAACTCTTATCTATCCTTCAGTTGGTCCTCCTCAACTTATTGCACATAGATCATTAGTCTTTCTATGCCCATGTAACCTATTAGCATGGCTGCCTTACTTTCCTTACTTGACAGACGAGTCAACACAACAACGAATAAACTCATTCTACTCTTCATGTCAGCAACCATCTCTTTTCTTCTCTTAGCTCACGAGGAAAAAAAATTCCTCATGAAGGCACTCTTGACCATAAGCTAGCTTATAATTGGTTACGTGTAAGCACGAGTTAGAAAGAGATATTTATAGAGATACACTCTATCGTACGAAATGAGTATGAAAGAATTCCTAAATATTGCAAACTCCTAAATATAGATGTGGCGCGCTTCACACCGATAACTAGGATTCTACGGACACAACTTCATAGACTCCCTAGAACTCTTGAACTCTGTGCTCTGATACCAAGTTTGTCACTTTCCGAGCCTACACCCTGGGTGGGACTGGCACTCGAGAACTATTGCTGGCCCCAAGCGAACCCTTGGTCTGGCTTACTAACTTAGCGGAAGACTTAACTTAACAAGATAATCTCAAACATAACTTTAAGGAGATAATAACTTAGCCAAAATGGCAACTCAAGTCTTAAACGAATACAACTGAAATGAATAAAACTAAATAACTATAACTATCTGTCTATGAAGCCTCTAAAAAAAAGAGGGGTGTCGGGACAGGACCCCGATCATCCTAACAATTGAAAACTAGAAAGCAATGTAAAAAAGAGCCCTCCGGAAAGCAATGAGGCTCACCAACTGACTCAGAGTGCTCAACCTGATCAACGAGGCACTGGATGTTAATCCTGGTTACCTACGTCTGCATCATAAGACGATGTAGGCCAATTGGTATCAGTACTTTGGATGTACGAGTATGCGAGTTGGAATGCTAAACATAACTTAAGCTTGAAAAGAATCTGAAGAAACACTTACCTTGGGTTAACTCAACTCTTGAATAACTTAATTTAATATAAAGAAATAAAACACATGCAATATACATAAAACTTTTAAAACAGTAGAAAGCAACTTAGTTTGTTAAAAAAATGCAATAACAAACTCAACTGTACTTGTATAATAAAGTAATATAGTTTATGTGGGAGATTCTAACAGCCTCTACCCGAACAGTCACATGCAATTAATAAGTACAATAATTACGAAAACATGAGAGTGATCAATAGAAAGGGATTCTCGGGGATGTGATCGATTAAAGGCTAATTTCGTTATATGTGTAATTGTAATTTACTAACAATTGCTAAATCTTAGTGGGTAGGCTAGACTATAGATGCAATAGCTTTCTCTCGAACAACTATTACGATTCAAGGGAGTTGTCTCGAACCTCGACAAATATAACAATATAAGCAGCCCAATACCTCAATTTATCTACTCTCTCGATATAGATAGGTATGATCGAATTAAGATTCACTCTCTTGAGCTAAACCCACAACAATACAATCACTACAATCATCTCCGGCCCAATCAGAATCAAAATACACCATAATTCGGTTATCTGTCTCACGGGTTATTTGAATCCCAAAGGAAGAGGTTTGATTGAGATACGATAGCACCCGCTTAACAACCTTCCAATGATTAGCTTTAGGACAAAGCATAAACTGAGAGAGTTTATTTATTCTAAATGCGATGTTAAGTTTGTTGAAAGAAAAATATTGTTGTTTGCCAACAATTATCCGAAAGAAAGAACCACCAACAATAGGATCAACCTGGTTTACACTGAGAACAGTAGCGACATATATATAGTGGAAGCTCCTTTGTTGTCTTGCATATTCTCTTCCTAGAGAAGGTCTTTTGTATACTTCTGTTGAGGCAACAATAAGAAAACTTGATACGATAGACTTCAACACCCAAAATATAGTTCAAGTGGCCCAGGTCCTTGATAGAGAAACGTTGAGCAAGGGCATTTCTAATTTGTCGAACATCATGGTCACTATTTTAAGTAACAACAACGTCATCCACATAAACAAGGATATACACAGTCAATCCTGACTCATGGAAGATGAGCAGAGGCGAGTCAAAGTGTGATTTACAAGAACCTTGCGTACCAGAAAGTTCTTGAGCTCGTTGTACCAAGCTTTAGGTGTCTATTTGAGATCATAGATGGCTTTGTTAAGTTTGCAGACACGATTGGACAAAACTGGGTACTCAAAGCCAGGAGGTTATCACATATAAAATTGTTCCTCTAAATGACCTTGCAAGAATGTATTATTTACATCAAGTTGATGCAAACATCCTTTACATTGAACAGTGATAGCGAGAACCAGGCGAACTGTTGTAGGCTTAACTACTAGACTGAAGGTTAAATGGAAGTCAAGTCCATGCCGCTGAGTGAATCATTTGACTAATAATCGAGCTATATACCTATCAATGCAGTCATCCAAACGATGCTTATATGAAATAGCTACTTGCAGTCTACTACATTCTTCAAAGGATCGTTAGGAACCAAAGTCCACATATGGTTTCTCACAAGGGCATCAAATTCAGATTGCATAGCAATATATATATTCCAGTGGGGGTTCACGCTGAGCTTATTTGTAGGAAGAAGGCATTTTAGGACTTGGAGTGTGAGCAAGAAAGCTGGGGTATTGTTTGGACTTATGAATATTATTTTTGGAATGGATAACCATTAAGTGACTCAGTGTTGTGGTGGAAGGCATGGCTGAAGTGGGCTTGATGGATTGTATTCTTGGGGGGGTGGGGGGGGGGGGGTGATGATAACTGGTAAATGTGGAGTAGAAGGAGGTGTAATGGGATTAGGTACTAAAGGTAACGACTAAGGAGCTGAAGGTGGATTGTGTTGTCAGTAAGTTAGTAGGGGTGGTATTTTTTGTTGATAATGGGCAGTTTGGTTCAGAGAAGAAGGATTGAATGGATGCTATGAATTTTGAGAGGAAATCACGACTTCATTAGATATAGAATTATGAGGAGAGTTGAAGAGAATACCTTATCTTTAGGATTGCTCTCTATTTATGGCGAGTGGCATGGGTGAACTTGTGAGGAAAGTCCACACGCAATAGCGGGAGGAAGATCCATGTTCAAATTTTCAGCTTGACATGTGAAATTCTGATCATTTTCCTTTATAGTGCTTTACCATGATTTAATTTGGAAATTTGATAAATGAGAGAGAATATTTTGGAAAGGAAAATTATTCTCAAAAATTAAATATCCCTCGATTAAAATATTTTTGAAGAAATTGGATCAAACACTGGTGTAGTAATATTTGTTAGAAATACTAAGGTATACACATGAGTTGAACAAGGCTCAACTTATTTATGATATATGGTCGAATCCAAGGATAACATAAGCACCTCGAAAGTTCTTATATAATCAAATTTTGGGGTGTCTTGGAAAAGTATTTCATGAGAGCACTTATTCTTTTAGGGTAGTTGAGAGTAATTTATTGATGAGATAAACTGCCTGATGGCAAGAAAAACTCCAAAAAATTGCGAGAAGTGAGGCTTGATTAATTAGGGTTTTGACAGTTTCAACATGTCTATGGTGTCGTTCAACTACAGCTACAAGTTGAGGTATATAAGGAGGCAAAACAAGATGTTCAATACCATGTGCTTTTAAATAAGGAGATAATCCTTCAAATTCACCACCACCATCAGTGTAAAATGAGAAAACATTTGTGCTAAAGCGATGTTCAAGTAATGGAAGTAGACTTTTAAAAACATTTTGAACTTCACTTTTTTTAGAGTCTACATCCACATATATTTCAAAAATTAATCAACAAACAATGCATCATATCGATTTTTATCAATGGAAAATACCGGGGAAGGTCCCCACAAATCGTTGTAAATAATTTGCAGTAGTTGTTGACTTTATAGTGTATTTTCTCAAAATGATAATCTGTGCATTTTATTTGAATTTCAAGAATTACAAACAGTAGAGGTTTTGGAAATAGAAAACGGAATTGAAAACTTTGTTAATAGTTTGTGTAAACTTTAACATTTGGATGCCCCAATCGTCGATGCCACAGGTCAATAGGAAGACAACGAACTACCTGATTAAATTGAGGTTAGGATATGTGTGTTGTCTCTTGTGGCCACCCGTACAATTCATTTCTATTCTACCCACACACCAGAGGTGCTCCCGTAGTCAGATCCTTCAAAAGAAAATGAAGAGGAAAAAATTCAATAGATATTTTGTTGTCATTACAAAATCTAAAGACAGAGAAATTTTTTTTTATGTTTGGGGTACAAAGGATATCATTTAATTTGAAGCATTTATTTGATGCACACAAGTGAATGTTACCCGTGTGCAAAATTAGAATGGCATTACCATTTTCTAATTGAGATCTCTTTGGATCCATGGTAGTCCTGGGAAGTGACCAAACTTGTCACATTTTGGGCTGCTGATTTCAATGAGAGCATCACTGCTGCGTATTTGATGAGTCTTAGGCTGTCTGGGAATGCCATTGTTGGCTACCTTGTGAGGTATTACTTGTCTGCTTTCGATTCCTGTTGTTGTCTCTTGAAGGCGCTTGGTTATTTCATTGAGCAATTGCAGCAATAATTGAGAGTGTTCGTTTAGCTTTTTCATGCTTACAAAAGATCTTATGATAAAAAAGTTTCTCATAAAGTTCTTCAAAGGTAATCATTGTTTCACATGACCTGATGGTTGCACATATAGTGTTATAGTCGGGACCAAGGCATTGGAGGATTCTCACAGTAAGTTGCACATCAGTGATTGGTGCTCTACCAATTGCAAGTTCATCAACATTTGAACGTACGTATGTCGTATAGACATTCAGTGACAGTGATCTGGGGCGTATTTATATGCCTAAAAGCAAAATTAAGCCCATACTTGAGCTAAGTTTGAGAGAAAAACTCCACGTCATTTATACCTTTTTGGAGTCATGTTTATTCATCTTGAGTAACCCATGTGATTAGTGATTGCAGGTAAGAAGGTACAAGAAAGGGCATAAAAGTGGTTATATCTGAACTGGACATAAAACGAACAAGCAAGAGACGAATTGTGAAAGGGAGCCAAGTAGGAAGTGAAAGAAAACTCCAGCTCCGTATCCTCTCCTCATTGCGGAGAGGGGAACTATTACTCGACTTCTGATGATGCTGAAACAAAATACTATGTATTCTTTCCATGTCGCGGAGAGGAGGATGCCGTGAAGATAGGTAGGTCTCTATCGCCTCCGCATCGCTGACCTGCGAGCAACCTTTTTACCAATTTTTAGCCAACTATATATAAATATAGACTCATATTTTATTATGTTAATTATTCTTTTTCTGGTTTTCAGTGAACGCCAACTTTAACGAACATTAACTCCAATTTATGGCTGGTTCATTCTTATTCGTTTTCATCTATTGATTTCTCTCATGATTATTGAACATGTAATATTCCATTTCTTGAGAAATTACTTTTATGTGTGAGTTGAGCATTTTTCCATTCCCCTCAGCGCTTCATGCTTATTTTCTATTCCGGGAATGGTTAGTGTGGTTCCCAATGCGATCGGGTGAGATTTTGGTGGATTTTAGCCTTTTGAGTTGAGTTATATTGAAATGGTTGACGTCAACATTTTCATGATCCAAGGGTCGGATAGGGATTCTATTAGTTTGATTGAGACTGAAATGTCGAGTTTGGTCGAGCAGGGTACGGTGATGGGTTAGAGTCCTGCGACCTTAGGTTGTGATTTAAATATTTATGTAAAAAGTTGATTTTTTTGCCTAAATGGGTTCCGAGGGGTTATTTTGGTCATAACAATCTTTTTCTTTGAAATCCGATGGTTCTGAAACATGTTCTATGATGAATTTGCACTATTGGTTCGTGTTTATAGGGCTGCAGATAAATTTTGAGGGTCAAAAAGATTGTTGGTGCACACTTTTAGCAGCGATGGAAAAATCGACTTTTAGCGCCAAAAAATGGGTTTTAGTGACAAAATCACTGAGTTAAATATTTATTCAAACCCATTTCGTATTTTTGACATTTTGGGAGCTAGAAAGGTCAGTTTAAGGCGATTTTTGGTGTGTTTTCATTCATAATCATTTGGTACGTATTTGTAACCCTATTTTACTCTTTTCTCAAGAATATCCCTTTTCATATTTCATGATTTCTATCCACAAATCGGATATTTTAAACCCAAAGTAGAGAAATAGAAAATTATTGATTTGAAATGAGATTTCATTGATTTTCAGGAGCAGTTAAAGTTTGAACTCGGAGCCATGACAGTCAATCTTGCAAATAAAGAAGCTGAGATCGCTTGTTCAAATGCAAAGCTTCAAAAAACTTTGACTGATCAGGGACAGCCAAAAACACAGAATTATAGGAGAAACTTCTTAAAAACCATGAAGAGGCTGATGCTCGTTTATCTCTTGTTCTCAAATCCCTCACCTCCTAGTCATCATCTTTCAAACTTCCGGCCTCCAGTCCTCAATTTTTCTTCCTTCTTTCCTTGTTATCTGATGGCATTGCGCCGGTTCTCATTTGTAATTTGTTTTTAATGTTTTGACTGCTGATCCTTTTGGTTGAACGAAAATGTTCTTGCTTCTACTGCCCTGTCCCATCACTTTATGTATTTTTACTCATGCTCTGTGTTGCCCAAGTGGCCATGGATTTTCTTGAACTACATTTCTGTCAACTTGATTTATTACACTAACCTTCCTGTGATGTCAAAAAGGGGGATATATATATATATATATATATATTGTTGTACTAGATCAATGTCAGTTATACTTGAGAAAGGAGGGATACTGCCAGTTACTTGAAGAAGGAAAGGGACCTGGTCATGGCCAAAGGGGGAAGAATGGTATTGGGTATTGTGACAGGTAAAATGACTGTCCTGGAAATGTATGTTTTTGGAGAACTGAGATGGATGCGGATGCAGTAAAAGATACATATGTTTTTGGAGAACTATGCTACGTTAGAAGTCCGATCGCGATAGCTTCTATGAGTGATATTAGCTATATGAATTAGCTAAGATGTGATTAATTTTCCTAATATCATTTATAGTTGATCAGTGTTCTCTAATTAGTTGAATTTTGTCTATATTTTTGGTAAGTATATTTTACTTCATCACATTTTACTAGCCTGATTCTTGATGTTTAGCTCCTTGCAGATTTTATATTCTAAAGTTGACATTCACAAGAAAACATTAGAAGAGTGAACCTTCCATTTTATTGAACGTGAGATATGAGTGAATTCAGGTACGGGAATTCGGCTTAAAATAATTCAAATATTTTAAAATAGAGCTTTGAGAATATGTCTAAATTATGAGACATTTGTGTAAAATTATTCCCCGGAGAAAATTATGATATGGGGGAGAATATGATTGGTATAGAAATTTCTAAGCTTTTGTTTTGATTACAGAAATCGTTGTATTTGTCACCCAGGTCGTGTTGACGGGGTGCAGCACTGAGAGTGAAGAGTCCGAGTGAACTTAGATTAAAATAGCATCTTGAGTTTCGGTGGCACACAAGCAACAAAACTTGAAAGCTGGAAGAGTTTTACAAGAAATAATTGCAGGGATAACAAGAAATGCTTTCGATGGCACACATAATCTATTAGCAACAAAACTTGAAAGCTGGAAAAGTTTTACAAGAAATTAGAAATGCTCCCCAGGCAAGCACATAAGGGAGCGTATTTATTAGACATCTCTTAATTAAACCACACAGAAACTTATTTTAAAGATCACAATGCTTGAATAGATAAAAAGACAACAGGTTTGTTTCATTGGAACAAGTTTATCAGAGGAATGAACTGCAGAAAGATGAAACACGGAGTGATCCATGAGTATTCCATATGCCATCATTGATCCCAGGTTAATTCCCAGTGAATGTCATGCCTTAATTCTATTCTACAAGGAAAATATGATAGATGAAGTGTTGGAGAGAGCTTTCTATGCTAAGCAATGTGAAATCGTGATTGTTAAGGGATTCATGGATTGCAGAAAGTAACTTATGAACAAACACAAATGTATGATGAAGATATAAAATCATTTTTCAAGACAAAATGAACGAATTCGACTGACCTTAATTTGTGGATAAGGCAGGAGGGAATATAATGAGATTGATGCTGCTTTCCGGATCTTGCCTCCCTAGTTTCTTGCTTTTGATTTCTATGGCAGAACTGACTGCCTTGGATGTGTACATCAGCCTCATCTCTTGAAGATTAGGTAAATCAGCCATCTCATGTGTGTAAGACTTTCGAACGGACGATTTGATGCATCCCAAGTTTTCCAGTATTCTGCGCCAGACAATCCACAGGACTCGGAGATTGCTAAAACTTCCTTTCTTGGGCTTCCAACTCTCCCCTATGAATGCATTATCTTTCAATTTTAGTACCAAGGTATTCCAACTGCCCAACATATCTGCCTCACTCCACTCAAAACTTGTACTTGACAAAGTTAACTTGTTCAGTGTTTTTGGTAAGCTGGAAAATTGTGGAATAGAGGATTCAATACATAATCGACGAGAAGTATTTGGATCTTCTATAGAAGGAAAAACTTGAACACCAGATTGGAGATGTACTTGTTGAAAGAGACTTATCCTTTCAGCCTCAATAATGCAGAACTCATGCAACATGTCATGGAGACGACATGTTTTGATTTGACCGTTAGATCTCTTTTGCATCACCATCACTAAATTCCTAGCAGCAAAGTCGCTCAAGTAAGTCTCCGCAACCTTCTCGATTACGACCGGACTTTATTAGCCCCTCAGCAACCCATAAGCGAATAAGTTTCCAAGCAGGAATATCAATGCCTTGAGGAAATACTCCAAAATACAAGAAGGCTGCCTTTTTCTCTTGCGGCAAATGATTGTAACTCGTTTCAACAAATTTCAAACAGCTTTTATCATCGTCCTTGTTTATAAGGTGCTTCCCCACATTTTCCTCGACTACTCTCCATTCACTTTCATCCATACAACCTCTCAAAGCTCCTGAAATCACAACTATGGCAAGTGGTACACCACAACATTTATCTACAATCCCATCTCCATACCCTTTTAACTCAATAGGACACCTCCTTGTTTTGCCAAAAACTGTGTGTTCCAACAACTCAAAACTATCCCCTTTTGACAACTTTTCCAGATTGTGAGGATGTCGTAGGCTAGTTGTCAACATGATTCTGTCCCCTCGGGGCTGGGATTTGTTGTTCGGGAAAGCTTTCTTGACAAAATCTACAACTTCTGTGTTCCATACATCATCCAAGGCAATGAGATATCTACCTCTTTCAACAGCAATTTCACGTATGATATGAACTAATTGATCCTCATCCTTGTCTTTAATTAGCTCTTCACTATTGCTTGGCGCGACTTCATTCACAATCTCAACAAGAATATCCTTTGGTTTCTTTGATGTCCCAACAAAAACCCACATTTTCTTGTGAAAATGATAAGTAATGTTAGAATTATGGTAAACTTTTATTGAAAGTGTGGTCTTTCCAAGTCCTGGCATACCCACAATAGGTCTAACATCAAGATCCTTTGATCCTTCACAGAGTCGCTTAATCACATCTTTTGCAGGATTATCAAAACCAACCACTTCGATATCCTCCTCAGCAGGACCATTTTGAAATTATCAAATTTTTACACATTTGGGAGACAAAAAAGTTTTAAGTGACAAAAAAAGTAGCTAAAAATTATCATGTCCATATTTCATATGTAAATAAAATTTTGTTATAAAATAATATATTGTGGATGTCCACTATATCAAGAAGTTACTCCATTACTTTCCTCCATTATGAAGATAACCATAACCTCCATAACCTCCACCTTTATAACCATTATTCTTGTAACCTTTCACTTCCATAACCTCCCCATTATATTCATGTTAATGTCATGTTTATGACTAACCTTTTGTATGCCTCTATGTTACACTATAAATAGAGGCATTAGGGTTCATATTGTAGTGACTTGAAGATTTGGTGAATACATGAAAGAAAGAAAGTTATATTATATTGTTCCTCTTGTCTTATATTCTTCTTGTCTTTATCTTTATATTGTTCTTTTGTTCTTAAGTTTTACAA